>APFE031186383.1:84056-101282 GCA_000404065.3 Pinus taeda
ATCCAGGGGAAAATCTCTGTGTATATGTGTTTTATGTGTTATACTCTCGCATTGTTTATTTTCTATGTTTTAGAATTCATATGCAGGTAATTTCTGTATGGGGTTAAAACCTACATTTGGTATTAGAGCAGACTTGGCTTCAAGGGGATGCCTTTATTGCTGAGGGGTTTCACTCGGGCCTGTGGTAGACCCTGTTCAGTGGGAGATTTGCGAGATCGATTCTAGTGGTGAAAGAAGATGGCGAGCAGTTGAAAGATAGAGATCGATAAATATAATGGTCAGAGTTTCGAGTTGTGGAAACTCAAGATGGAGGATCTGTTGGTGGATAAAGATCAATGGATCGTGGTAGATCTGGTACCTAAACCAACGGGAGTGTTCGATGAAGAATGGAAGAAGTTGGATCAGAAGGCAAAGAGCACTATATGATTGTGTGTCTCAGATTTTGTATTGCTGAATGTATCAGGGGAAGCTACAACAAAGGCTTTGTGGGACAAGTTAGGGACTTTGTACCAATCTAAGTCTTTGGTGTATAAACTATTCCTGCGGAAAAAGTTGTATAACCTGAGGATGAAAGATGGAGACTTGGTGACAGAGCATCTGAAAGCATTTAATACTGTGGTAATTCAGTTAGCATCTGTTGATATTAAAATTTCAGATGAAGATAAGTGCATCAATTTGTTGTGTTCTCTACCAGATTCATGGGATAGTCTGGTTATTGCAATACGTAGCAATGCAACTGCTTTGCAGTTTGATGAAATAATCTTAGCCTTGCTGACGGAGGAGATGAGATGGAAAAATATGGAGAGCCAAAATGGTGATGCCTTGTTTGTATGAGGACGGTCCCAGAATAGAAACAAAAATAAGTCATCGAGTGAGAGATCTAAATCTAGAGGGAGATCTAAATCTCTAGAAAACCTGTAAAGGTGGTATGCTGGAAATGCGGAAAGGAAGGCCACTTCAAAAGAGATTGTAAATCTAAAGCTCCTGACAAAGGAAAGGGATCTGATGAGGCTCCTTCTACAGAGGTGAAAACCACCTCAAATGAAGGTGGGGATGTGTACTTGTCTTCTTCAAGTACAGATGTAGATCATGAGGCATGGTTGATTGACTCAGGGGCATCCTTTCACTTCACTCCCCATAGAGAGTGGTTCTGTGAGTATGAGAAATATGATGGTGGTGATGTCTTCTTGGGGGATGACAAGAAGGCTAGAGTCATTGGTCGTGGGAAAGTAAAGTTGAAGTTGCAAGGTGGAAGGGTTATAACACTTCCGGGTGTTCTGCATATTCCTACATTAGGCAAAAATATGATTTTTGTTAGCAAGCTGGATGATGCAGGTGTAAAAATAGTGTTCAAGAAGGATACCTGCAATATGGTTCAGGGAGCACTGGTATTGATGCAGGGAGTTTGGATTGGAACTCTGTACAAGTTGCAAGGTAGCACTGTTGTTGATGGGTGCAATAGTTCCATGGTTCCTGAAAGTGGAGCATAAAATCTAGTGGTCTCTAGAGAAAAGACCATGTTGTGGCATCAAAGGCTTGGACACATTGGAGAGAAGAGCCTTCAAATAGTTCATGGTAAAGGTATGGTAAAAGGTATGAGTAATAGCTCTCTGGATTTTGATTTCTGTGAAAATTGTGTATACGGGAAGCAGAATCGGGTGACTTTCCCTTCTGGTAGTAAGAGGGTGAAACATATATTAGAGCTTGTGCACAGTGATGTGTTTGGACTTGTGAAGTTTCCATCACTGGGTAAGTCTGTGTACTATGTATCATTTATAAATGAATTCTGAAGGATTACATGGATGTATTTCCTTAAGAAGAAATCTAAAGTCTTTGACAGGTTTAAAGAATTTAAGGCTCTAGTGGAAAACCAGACATAGAAGAAGATAAAGGTGCTGAGGATATATAATGTTGGAGAGTTTTGCAGTAAGGAATTTGAATAATTCTGCAAGAAGTGTGGTATAGCATGATAGAAGACTGCTCCATATACACCAAAGCAAAATGGAGTTGCAAAAAGAATGAACAAGACATTGATGGAAAGGGAAAGAAGCATGCTCAGTGGTGTCGGGTTAGGACAGGAATTCCGGGCAGAGGTAGTGGATACTGCATGTTACTTGGTCAACAGGTCACATTCATTAACATTGGAGGATAAGACTCCACAAGAGGTATGGACTAGTAAGAAACCCTCTCTTTCACATCTAAGGGTCCCAAGACACAAGAAGAGGAAGAGGACATGTCCCCTGTTCCATATGCAAGTGCAGTCAGTAGCTTGATGTTTGCAATGGTCTGTACTATACCAGAAATTACACAGGCAGTGGGAGTATTGAGCAGGGTTATGCAAAAGTCAAAACCAAGGAAGGAGCACTGGACAGCAGTGAAGCGGGTTTTCAGGTATTTGCGTGGCACTATGATTATGGTTTGTGCTACCAAGGAAGACCAGGATTGGACAGAGTGTTGGATATTCATGGCTTTGTTGATGCATACTGGGTTGGAGATCTAGATCAGAGAAGATCTACAAGTGGGTATGTGTTTAACCTATTTGGAGGTGCAGTCAGTTGGATGAGTAAGAAACAATCTGTAGTAACACTATCAACTACAGAGGCAGAATACATGGCAGCAACTCATGCAAGCAAGGAAGCAATTTGGTTGCAGAGATTGCGTTCAAGTATGGGGTTAGTACAGGAAGCTATAAGGACAGACTGTGACAGCCAAAGTGAAATTTTATTGGCAAAGAACCCTGCATGTCATTCAAAGACAATGCACATTGATGTTTAGTGTCACTTTATGAGGGATATGATAGAAGAAAAAAAGGTGTTGCTGGTAAAGGTGGACACTTTGAAGAATACTGCATATGCATTGACAAAATCTGTGAGCTCTGAGAATTTCCCTTGGTGTCGAGAAACAATGGGCATTTTAGGGCTGGAAAAATGACTAAGCTCTCTTATGGCCCCCTGTGGAAAGAAAACAACAAGTGGGAGAATGTTGGGTTGTATTATATACTTTTCACGACTAGCCCACGTAGTTAACTGGGGGATTAGAGGGGGGGTGGAGCACCCCCTTCGTTGTGTCAATTGTGTAGCCGGGGGGGGTCACAGGGGGTTTGAGGTGCACCCGTAACCCCACTTTATGGGGTTCGGGGCAGTGCCGCGGAAAATTTTGGTTTTGGACCCTATGTTAGGTTGGGCAGACCCACCTATGGTTTTGTGCATGATTTTCGCACATGTTTTTTGGACACAATAGTTTTCGGTCCATGGTTTTAGACGCGATGGTTTTCGGTCCATGGTATTGGATGCTTAAACATGTATAAATATGTATTGTAACAATGAAAGGAAAATAATGAAAAATCAAGCTGGTAGTCCCGGTTTTGGGATCCAGGGGAAATCTCTGTGTATATGTGTTTTATGTGTTATGCTCTTGCATGCAGGTAATTTTTGTATAGGGTTAAAACAGACGCAGCCTACATTAAGTTGAGGCCAACCTGAATAATTTTCACATGTGGTCATAAATTCAAAATCATACTTCTACTTTTCTGAATGAGATGATATTTATATCAATATTGGACCTCTCGAAAAGATGAATCCAACACAATCAACATTTCCATCAAATGAGCTTTCCCAAGGTGGAATTTGGCCCTAGTTTCCAATTTTAGCAATGTAATTTAATGATGGGGCATTGGTTACACTATATCCATTAAATAATCCTTTGCTAGAAAGTGCTAAATTACTACTTGAAGAAAATTAAAAAGAAATCAAATTGGGCATGGTATATTATAGCTCAAAAAATAAATAACCATAAAAATACATGATTTCTCTACATGAAGTCCCAATGTTGGAATACCACTCTTCATTACCAAGTTCTGGTGAGTCAAGTTCACCTTCAATAAGTTGGCTCTCCAGGGGAAACCTTAACCCATAAGTACTTGCAATTCTTTGATGAGAAAAAAAACTAACTCGCAGAAAAACTCTCACCGATGGTCTATAAAGAAACCAAGTATTTTCTCAAGCTAGGCTAAAATCTTGACTCATTTGCCTCACCAAGCAATTTTCCAAGTTGAATTGGGTAATCACGCAAAGAGCTGTAGAGATTGGATTTCAACCAAAAACCTGCAAACTTTCAACAACATTACATGTAAAATCTCCAAAAGAAACCTATTTCAATTGTCACTAATTATATACAATATTATAAGAAAGCTTTAATTATTATACCATAAAGCTAAACAACATCAAGAAGCTTAATTATTATACCATAAAGCAAAAAAACGTCAAGAAGCTCGATTGTGTTAGGTTTTTAATGGCAAATGTACATGAACGAAACACATGATCATGTTATACCACAACTTCTCGTTAGTAACCAAAGCCTAGAAGTAAACTAATCCCAAAAACAAAGGGAACCAACAAATACCATTTTAGTTTTTTCGTTGTCTAGATGTTTGAAATAACACTACATGCAAAATCCCAATATAATAATAGATTTCACCAAATATATACAATGTCTTAAACCCATTCCAATAACAATTGAAATATAATGTTATAAAGTATAACCGCATCAAGAAGCTCTAGTACATTGAGGCTTTTAAGATAGAAAATCCAATCACATACCTAAATTATATTGCAACTCCCCATTACGGAGAGAAACCCAATGTAAACTTATTAGAAAGTCAAAGGACATATAGGAAATATTTTTATTTTTTTTTTACATTTTCTAGGAGATGGAAATATTTCCTTAAATTGCAACAGTTTCGAAAAACCCTAATTGTACGACCAATACTACAAAGTTTTTGGTTCTGCCATCCCTACAACAAGAATCCATATAGTTGACAATAGACAAGAATTATTGAGGTGCATGTGCCATACTTCGTTTTATTTGAACCCAAACCTGAGAATATCATTCATTGCACCTAACTCTGTAGCCATACATTCATTGCACTTAACTAACTCTGTAGCAATACATTCATTGCACCTAACTCTATAGCCTTGTATAGTAAAGATGTTATAAACTGATGTAACATAATGTAACATAATTTAATTTAAATCAAAACACTAAATAAAAATAATTGTTTCAATGAAAAAACAACTAATGCACATTAAATTCATCATCTTTATTTTGTTTTAAATAATTTATTTCAATAAATAAAAAACTTAATTATTTATTTTAATCAAATATCAATGAACATACAATGTATTCATTATCTCTATATTAAATTTAAACATTTATTTCAGTTACAAAACTAAATTTAAATATTTATTTTAATATAAAACTAACCAACATATATTAACTTTAATACAAATATCGTAAATTAAAAATACAATATTTTTTAATCACCATACAATACATTCATTATCTCTATTATCTATATGTTAATTTAAATTTAAATATTTATTTAAAAAACAGGACCACCGCACATCAACTTCACTATTTATATCCTAATTTCCACCCAGTTACTTGTTTTAATATATTTTAATTAAAACACTAAAATTAAATATTTATTATAATCAAAAGATTAGATTTGTGGAGGGAGTACTTGTTTCGATCACAAGGTAACCATGACACTAAATTCATCATAATTTTGATAATAGCGTTGATGACGTGTAATATATTATTTTTTTAAACGCAAAAAATATTGGGTTGAGGTAAGTAGCAGATGTGGACTACATTGTCAGCAAAGTCATAAAGTCTAAATAATTAATTCAGATTATTTAGACTAACATAACTTTGTCTTGAAAAAAAGATGAATCCTTCTGTTTCAACATTTTATTTTTAGTTATTCTTAAAAGATAAAGACGATGTCAATCAATCAATGTCAATGTACAATCTACATTGAAAGTGCAAGATAAGAAAGGCTGGCAACAAGTCAAATAAGCCAAAGTTGTACGCAGCCGCTTCTTTATGGAATCGAAAGTGGCTAATAAATAAACACTCCAGAGGGAGGTTTGCAGATTAAATACATAGCCTATTAAATATATATGAATTTGACCAATCATATATATATATATATACTCTGATCAATGATGCGTGTAAGGTAAATGCTGTACTGTGAAATGCTTTTGTACTAGTGGTATATATATTCAGATGCTTGTAAGTTGTACTATTAAATGTTTATTTTAAGAAAAGAAAAAATAATCGATATACGGTTAAATGCTTTTTGGCTTTTTAAGTGATAAGTATATAATGGTACATTGGTTTCGGATAGAGTAACAACTTGTTTTTTAAATTAATTTGTTGATAGAAATATAGTTTAAAAATTTGGATGTTCAAAATTTAAATTATTAAATTTAATAAAATATTTATTTTGAAATTCTAATTTATCTATATTACAATAGAAAGTAGTTTGTTAATGAGTTGTAATATAGTTTGAAATGGGTTTAATGAGTTAAGAATATATATTTCTTTTTAAAGAATCATATGATTCAAAACAAAAGAAATAAATATATAGTTTCATAAATTTAACATTTAAATAACTAAACCAAAATAGTGGGTCTCTTATCTGACAAACTATTAACTACTCATTTTCATTAACTACTCATTTTCATCATTTTCAACGCATGCATATGAATTACGAATAAATTGCAGCCGTAGGATATTCATTGAGAAATATAAATTATATAATCCCTAGCGAGCGAGGGTATGAATATGGAGATTCTTTTAGAAGCACAAGATAGGAATCTTGTACAAGACCCCACCACCTGCTAGGTACAAACAGAAGGCACCCCATCATTTTCCTTTTGGATGTTACCGGGCATCAATCGATCTGGACCGGCTGCTACCACTCATCCTAAATAAAAACAAGGTACCCTCTCATTATCCCTTTCAATGCCATCGGTCCATTCCACCAGAATAATTGACCTTAATGTGTGGTGGGAAAGGTTGAGTTTAATAATTCTGTGTTTGGTTCTGGTTGTCTTCATCAAAAATTTAAAAAAGCATCTGAGGCGCATTAAAATCAAAGAGAAATTAATGTGGTCATAATTTGTATTTGAAATGGGAAGACACGATTTTACACGAAGGTTGCCGCTTCCGGTACATGCAAAACCCATGAGTCCACACTCTTCCCCTCGCGCGCCCAAAGAGGCACGCCCACGCCCTGTGCTGTACACATTATTGTGTGTGAACTCCACACGCCATGCCACAATTGGATTTTCCACTGAGATACCTCCTACTTTAAGTTTGACTACCATGAATCCCAACCCGTGCACCACTAGTCAATATAAAGCAATATGTTATCCCAGCTTTCTCAGCAGAATTGACTGTCAGATCGAGACATTTAATGTTGCAGATTTGTCATACGCTCTGTTGGACGTATGTGAAGATTTTTCTAGCCCTGCATTGTGTTATATTCAGATCATTACTTCACTTCATTGCATTACCTGTGACAGGTATTTATCCCTTGCATGTGTTTTTTTGCTTTCCTCTGTTTAAATTTCGAGGAATAAGAAGTTGGATTATTTCTGGGATCTTTCTGTAATCAATTAATGATTAAATTTTTTTTCGTTTGATACCAGGCAGGTAAAATGGATGCGCATAATGGAGACCAGAAAGTGGTGTTAGAGGAAGAACAGTCGCTGATTGAAGAGGTGGCATTGGTGGTGCCTGTGACAGATGATCCATCTCTCCCCGTCTTTACATTTCGTGTGTGGGTTCTGGGATCCGTGTCATGTGTTCTGCTCATGTTTGTGAACACATTCTTCTCCTACAGAACCCAGCCCCTCACCATATCTGGCATTTTAGCCCAGATTTTGGTGTTGCCCATTGGGAAATTCATGGCAGCCACTCTCCCAACTAAGAAATTGCGAGTACCCTATTTTGGATGGGAGTGGAGTGTGAATCCAGGCCCCTTCAACATGAAAGAGCATGTTCTCATAACCATCTTTGCTAACTCTGGCGTCTCATATGGCGGTGGAGATGCATATTCAATTGGGGCAATCAATGTCATGAAAGCTTTTTACAAGCAAAATGTTAGCTTTATTGCAGCTCTCATCATCGTGCTCACAACGCAGGTAAGACAATAGTTATCCTCCTATTTCATGTTGTGTTGTATGAATTTGGTTTGTAGAGAAGTGGGTTTGAGTCTATTTGAAAACGTGTTATAGAGAATACATTGATGGTGGTGTGATCATAGCATACAGAAAGTTTGACCCTGACCATCATAACCAGTGGAGGCTTTGTCCCAATCTACTGATCAGGCTGTGCAGAGCAAAGAATACAGCCATACTTGTTTGCTTGGGATGAAGTCTCTGCTCACTCTCATCGGTCAATTGAATCTCACTGTTTACTGATTTGTAAAGGCAGAGGTTTTAGCATCTTTATCCTAGTGACCTGGTTTATCATCAGTGCAAAGAATAGAGAATAATCGTTTTGTGGCTTGAAATATGAATCTATTTAAAACATTTCTGTCGTTATCATCAGTGCAAAGAATAGAGGATACTCATTTTGTGGCTTGAAATATTAATCTGTTTAAAACATCTCTGTCCCCTCAGGTTTTGGGTTATGGCTGGGCTGGTTTGCTGAGGAAGTATCTCGTAGACCCCGCAGATATGTGGTGGCCTTCCAACTTGGCGCAGGTCTCTCTCTTCAGGTATGCACATTTCATGTCCTGAAAAGAGGAAATAGGGAAAGCCGAGCTTGTTTTTTCACACCTGCAAAATAGCCAATCTGCTACTACATTTCATATACTGTTAGAACTTAGGACCAGCTACAGTCTGTTAGGAATTAAAGATAATCAACCAAATCTAAAATAATCTGTCTGTTCTGCATAAGAGCTTGATCATAAAGAAAAATGAGTTTTCAATGACAACTTGATCAAATAAACCAAAAGCACGAAAGCTGAATATATATACACATATATATATATATATATAGATGGTTTGCCCACAGGACCTCTATTTAGGGATATATTGCTTTTTGTGAAGGGGTTGCCCACAGGCCCCCTCTTTAGGGATATCTTGCTTTTTGGGAAAGGGTGCCCATCAAGCCCCAGTTTTAAAGAATATTTTTCTCTTTTTGGCGAGGGGGCCCACAAGCCTCCTTTTTTGTGAAACACATCCCACAACTTGATGAAACATTTAGTGCTGCATTTCACAGGCTTAAACAAAAACAGGGGGCATAGTGAAATGTCTTGCTAGTTACCTCCCCTGCTGGGGGCATGGGGAGCACAAGCAGTGCACCCCTAACTCTATGGGACATGTCCCTGTAGAACATCGAAGTAAAATTTTCAAAATATCTTTCTGGAAGGATTCCACGTCACTCCCAAACATAGCAAAATCTATGGTATTTGAATCCTCAGCTGAGACATCTCTGACTAAGATCTGTTTCTATCATTATAACAAACAAATCTACAGTTAGAAGTCACATATTGATTTACCATTCAATTATAAATGCACAAACTCCTTCAGTAACTACCTGCAGACTGAGTCAGAAGGCCTGGAGATCTGTGAGCTGCCAATAAGTTGTTTTCTCCTGTCCTCATATCTTCTTTTTGATACCCGTCAAAGAATTTCCAGACAAAATACCAAGTTGCTTTTAATTTTTACAAGCAACTCCAAGCATTTGGTAAATCCTTAAATCATCAAGTCTTTTCTCGTCCTCACACCTGCTTGATAATTCCTGTAAGTTGATAAGAGCAAGTGCTTTGATCCGGCATATCCTTAGCAGAAACCTTAATTCTAACAGGAGTGACAGATTGAGAAACAATAGTCCGAAATTTGCTTTTGCGGTCACTTACCTTGACACTTGAGGCAATATAAAACATTCTAAAGTGTTCACAAAATAATGATTTATTAACTAAGGGAAACGGTTGAGTCATCAGCAAAATGAGAGTCCAGTATCTCTTGGCGGTGTGGTAAATCTTTTGATTAAGTTTAATCTAGAGCATATAATTGCTGTTATCATTTTCCCAAGTTTCACTTCTAAACATTAATGAAGTAGGCTAAATTTGTTGTCACAAAACTTTATACAACTAATCATTTAGTTCCTCAAACTCTCTTGTAATGTTCCTTATAGTGATGAGGTAATGAACATACACAAGCACATTCACAATGTCATTTTCACTCTCTCTCTATATATATATGATGGGATGCTTTTACATGCATTTGCTTCGAAGTGATCACCAATTTTTGCATACCAGGCCCTAAGATCTTGCTTAGGGCTGCTACACATATGCTTCCTCTTCCAAATCGCCATTTACAAAGGCAATTTTGACATCCATCTTGTGAATACCTCATTTAAATCGAGTGCACATATCCAATACCAATTTGATTGTATTCATCTTAGCCACTTATGCAAAGGTTTCTTGAAAACCAATACCTTCTTTTCAAGCAAAACATTTAGCCATTAACTTTGCCTTATGCTTATCAACAAAACCATTTGCATTTTTTCTCTTACATAATTCTATGTGCTTCCAATCTCATTTTTTTTTAATTGGATCATTTTTATATTGCTTTGCTTTGTCCCATTTTTGCTTTCGATTTGTTTGCGCAAATGAATTAAGCTCACTTGAATGCAAAACTGTGGTCCTTAAAGCAATTGTTACTCGACATGAAACTGATTGTTCTATACTTCCGAGTTCCTGCTTCCTTTATGAGTTTGAGGCAGTCTTGTAGCTTTGACTAAATTGTCATTTGCAGTCACAACTTTGGGGTTTTTCTGGACATTAGTGGTCTCTTATTAGTGGAGTGTCGTACTTTTATTATACTGGCCACGATACATCATTATGATATTATTGTTCTTGCCTATTATCTTTATGAATAACATCTCTAATGATATTATATTTTTCTTTTTTAAAGCAGACAGCATGCATGCCTACCTTAGACATTTTATTGTAGCCTACAAAAAATATGGTTTTAGCTTCTAGCTTATGCATTTCTTCTTTTGGCACAGGTACATATGTCCAACATTAGGATATTTGAGATTGCATACTTGTCATTTCTTATCACCCCATGCTTGTGATGTTTCTTACAGTCTTAATGGAACTTCTGTTTGAGTAGAATACACTATGGTATGAAGTCCGGACTACTTTAGCCCAAATACTATTTCATAGATTTTTTCCCTTAAGCATGCCCCTTGCCATCTCATTTTAAACAGTATCTCATTAGAAATCATCTCTCAAACTGCCATAAGAGCGTGCTTGGCTGCTACCTAAAGTCGTTGTGTTCCATTAACCTTTCTCCATGACCACTAATTGCTTGAAGCCTTGGTCCATAGAACTCCCCATTTATAAATTCCTACTTTTCCAGCTTCTTTCCAATAGAGTGGATTAAATGAATCTATCCCTTATCTGAGAAGAAAACAGCATGCAGCCAGTTCCTAACAATATTACTAGGCCCTTTGAAGCCCCAGTGCAGCTCTATGAACACTATTGCCAAGCCCGCCACATTTTCTTGAGAACCCCTGAGTTTGAGATTTGGAAACGCTATGCTGCATCAACCATATCAGATGTCCCAAATGACTCTGATATACCACCAATATGCATAGCAGTCTGAATTTGATGGTGGAATAGAATTTGCTAAGTGGCATTATCGTTCATGGTTATAATGACCCATTTAGCTGCCAGAAACTCTCCTTGGCCTTTAACATTGACCAATGGAAGAGTCGAAGACCACCCCTTCCTGTGGAAGGGGACAAATATCCCAAGCCACTAAGGGTAGCAGGAGTCCTCTCTTACCTCCCTGCTTTCCCCATGGTAATGGTCAAAGCAGTAGAGTAAAGGCACGATGAGAATTCTGTCTGCTACGGTAATCCTTCCTGCTAATGGAGGGGAATCTTGCAGCCACCATTTCCTGATATTTCAATCAAATCTATTTAGAACCCTGTTCCAGATGTCATCTACTGGAAAATTCAGCCCAAATGGATGCTTAAGCACCTTACTATCTCCCCTAGATGGATAATCTTCCAATTTTAGATTTTTATCAATCCACTCATGAAGATCTTCTTGACCAATATGAAGGGATTTTGTTTCTTTTTTACTGATCACTGTCCCTATAGCTTTGGCAAAAATTTCCAGACACTACATGATATCCTCAAAAGAAGTTTTGTTGAGTTCTGAACTGAGTGTTGAATCACCTGCAACGTGTTGTTCATCAAGCAGTTGTCCACCAACAGGTAGTAGAGATATCCTGGATATGTCCTTGAACTCTAGCAACCTATAGAAGGTAACCCAAGGCATTTTCTGCAACGACATACAAGTATGGAGCTAAGGGGCATCCTTGTTGGTAGATCTTTGAAGAGGGATTTCCTCTAAAAGGCTACCTTTAACACACACTCTAGTTGAGGCATTTGAGAACATAGCTCAGACTGGTTGAGTGAAGAAGTTTGCAAATCCTAGCCAGAAGAGCGTCTCAAGAGTGTAAATCCCGTTCAATCCTGTACCTTGTCAAAGTCTATATTGAGAAAGATAATCATTTGCCTAGTTTCCCTTTTTCACTAGAGACTTTCCCGAGCCATGAGAATGTCATCCAAATAAAACAACCTTTGGTAAATCCTCTTTTTTCAGGCCGATTATTCTTGAAGCCATGTTTCAAGTTTTGTTGGCTAGTACACAAATGGCATGCACTACAACACTATTCAGAGAGGCCATATCAAGTAGGATGCCATTTTGAAAATGTTAGTTTTTCAAGTTCCAATATAGATATCGCATAATTTGTGCATCCATGGAATTCTCTAGCGACCTTATATTGGATAATAGCATTAAAAGCCAAACTTAGGCATCCAAAATTGATAACTTTGGCAATAGTTACCTGGCTTCCTCTTTCTTCATATAACGGGATTCGTCAATTGAAACCAGACGCTTTAGTCGCTATTCACTTAATTTATCCTCAGGTAACATAATTGAGGCTCCGGAGTCTCTATATTATAAGCTTAATTTTTACTCATCTAAGCGAAATAAAATTTAAATTCTCTGCTGTGGAAACAAGAAAATTAACATCACTCAAACTGACAAGAAGCATGCTAATAAGTTACAACCAAGGGGATTAACACAGCCACCTGAGATTCAATAAACCTTGAAAGTTAAACAACCATGCAAAGCATGCAGGTTAGATTGATCTATATATGTTCTCCTAGATGTAATTTAGTGAGCATGCCATAAAAACATTAAAATATAACATTCTTGCATGTGTTTTGGGCTTCACTTGTTCTGATTTGAGTGCTTATTTAAATGTGAATCAGGGCTCTTCATGAAAAGGACCATTCTCAGAAGAGACTCTCACGTATGCAATTCTTCACAATCTTTACAGTGGCCAGCTTCGCATACTACACACTGCCTGGATACATGTTCACAATTCTAACGTTTTTCTCATGGGTTTGTTGGATATGGCCTCATAATATCACAGCTAATCAACTTGGTTCAGGATACAAGGGTTTAGGTCTAGGAGCCTTCTCCTTTGATTGGGCTGGAATTTCAGCATATCATGGAAGTCCCCTAGTCACACCATGGTTTTCAACCTTGAATGTTGCTGTCGGGTTTGTGATATTCATCTACATAATCATGCCATTATCTTACTGGAAATATGAAATCTTCGAAGCTAGGAAGTTCCCCATTTTCTCTAGTGATTTGTTTACTGCTACTGGTCAGAAATACAATACAACACAGATCTTGACACCGCAGTTTAATTTGAATATAAGGGCTTATGATGACTATGGAAAGCTATATCTCACCCCTCTTTTTGCTCTTTCTATTGGGTCGGGCTTTGCAAGAATTGCAGCAACTTTTACACATGTGCTCCTATTCAATGGACGGTGAGTTCCCCTACTTAATTCATTTGTTCCTTATTTATTATTCTGAAATTTTAAAATAAACAGGGTGTCCATTCTTTTAATGATGATAAAGAGCGAATTTTATGATCACAGTGACATTCTGAAGAGGAGCAGATCTGCTCTAAATGCTGATAAATTAGATGTGCATGCACGCTTGATGAAGAATTATAAGGGAGTCCCGGAATGGTGGTTTCTCATCTTGTTAGTAGGCAGCGTGGCATTCTGTATTTTATTATCATTTGTATGGAAGGATGAGGTTCAAATTCCATGGTGGGGTTTGGTACTAGCATGTGCATTGGCCTGGGTGATAACTCTTCCAATCGGAGTCATTCAAGCAACTACAAACCAGGTTTGATTTCTGTAATTTCTTCTCTTATAATGAATGTGGACACGTGTTATTTTAAGGCACCTTTTCTAGTGCAAGTCCTCACCAAAGGTTCTATTTTGTGATCCCTTTAAATGTCATGGAGTTTTTCCAAGGCCAGGACCTTTTTCTTCCTCACCCTCTTGTATTGCTTGATTCTATGCCTCTTGAAGTTTGGCAGTGACTAAAGAATCTGGCGTTTTTTCCTGGAGTCTATAAGGGTATGAAACTCAACTTACTGAGTACAGGAAAAATCAGAACTATATGCAGTGCATTTTCTTGCCTTCCAATTGTGTTTTCCCATTAGGAGAAATTGATCAAGCGTTGTTTCAAGTTCAATCCTGAATGGGATACAGTCGAGTTTTGAACGGGAGCATGTAGTTTTTATGTTTCCACCAAGTAACATAATTAGTTAGTATTAGTAGTTTTTTTTCTTGTTTTCTCTACCTTAGATAGTATGAGATAGTATGACAGATATCTCTTTAATTTCTCAAATAGCTTGGTTTGATTGACCGAAGAATTTTGTTATTTTCTATAAAAACAGCAACCAGGTTATGATATTATAGCACAGTACATGTTTGGGTACGTCTTGCCGGGGAAACCTATAGCTAATCTACTGTTCAAGATCTACGGCAGGATAAGTAGCATACATGCACTTTCTTTCCTTGCGGACCTCAAGCTTGGTCACTATATGAAAATTCCTCCACGTTGTATGTACGCTGCTCAGGTGTGGTTCTGCAATCTGGATTTAGATGCTCTTCTTGGTAATTTCCTCTATGTTTGATAATTGATTCCCATATTCTGGTGCTAACTCAGTTTAATTTTTTCACAGCTTGTGGGCACACTTCTAGCAGGCGTGGTGAATCTGGCTGTTGCATGGTGGATGCTGGAATCTATAGATAACATCTGTAATCTGGAAGCTTTACCTCCTGACAGCCCTTGGACATGTCCAAAGTACAGAGTAACATTTGATCAATCTGTCATCTGGGGTCTTGTCGGTCCAAGGCGCATGTTTGGAAACCATCAGATGTATGAAAATCTGGTCTGGCTTTTCCTTGTGGGTGCACTTCTCCCTGTGCCAGTTTGGATTTTGAGTAAGCTGTTCCCCAAGCAAAAATGGATTTCACAGATAAACATGCCTGTCCTTACATATGGGTTCGCTGGCATGCCTCCTGCCACTCCTGCCAACATTGCTTCTTGGATCATAACAGGTACTATCTTCAATTATTTTGTATTCCGCTACAGGAAGAGGTGGTGGCAGCGATACAATTATGTGCTTTCTGCAGCCCTAGATGCTGGTACAGCATTTATGGGAGTGCTGTTGTACTTCGCACTTGGTATGCAGCAGAAGAATTTAACCTGGTGGGGGACAGAGCTGGACCATTGCCCACTTGCTTCCTGTCCAACTGCCCCGGGCATTGTTGTCAAGGGATGTCCAGTGTTCTGATTATCAGCTTTTCTCATATGCAATAGGATTTAGTTCTCTTTTCCTGAGGGGAACATATTGCTACGCCGTTACTTTTACAGCTCAAAAGAAGAAGTTCTCTTGTACTTGTCAAATTTCTTGGCAGCATAAGTTTGTCAGAATAATTCTGCAATCTTCAGCAGCAAAGCGAGGCGGCTTTTATAAATAGCATGGAAGAAATACAAACTTAACGATTCCAAGTACAGAAGGAATTCAATCATGACTACTGGAAGGCCTCTTATAAATAGCATGGAAGAAATACAAACTTAACGATTCCAAGTACAAAAGGAATTCAATCATGACTACTGGAAGGCCTCTTATAAATAGCATGGAAGAAATACAAACTTCACGATTCCAAGTACAGAAGGAATTCAATCATGACTACTGGAAGGCCTCTGGATCACCTGAAGGAATTTGCATGTACGGTCTTATAGAGTTTTTGGAATGTAATTCTAGCATCTCCTTTTATTTCCAACAGGTACATTTGTCTACAGCATTAATAATAAATGTTCTTAGAGAAATAGAAGTGCCTAACTATTCGGCCACAAAGGATCCTGTCTCGGGGTGCAGTGACCAATGTTTACTATTGAATGGTATTTTGCAATGGTATGCTATTTTGCCATGGTATGAATTTGATAGTATATATTTTAAATTTTCTTTCCCGAAAGCCTAAAAGAACCAATGTGTGCTTGATGCTAAGGTCATTAATATGAAGCCTTGATTCCTAGCTGAACTTAATTTTGGATTATCTCTAATTTGGGGTACACAGTCTCTAACAATTATCAAGTTTACATTATGAAACAGTCAAGCATTTCAAGGGTATTATGTGTAAGCTACGATGTTCATATCTCCGCTTATTGTGATCATTATCGCATTCCAACCAAAATTGTAAAATGATCGCGTAAGATTAAAGAGACTCGACCATAATCGTGACCATTATCGTATCCCAACCAAAATCGTAAAATGATCGGGTAACAGACTCTACTACGCATGATCAGCAAATAAGTTTTAGATCACTGTACATTGTTGGAATTCAGAGGCACATCAAATCAAACAAAATAATACACAGCAGAATATCAAGCACATAAACACAAGAATTAACGTGGTTCACTCAACCAATCAGGAGTTTATTAATCAAATTGGAGATTACATCAAGAAATTCTCATAAAACCTCTCACACTCTTAGCAAACCATCCGAATGATTGCCTGTTATATAGCATGGAGAATCTAACAGCTCATTAACTCCCTCACATCAAATATAGGAGGCATTAACTCCCTCCCAACAACCTGGAGCTAATCTAGGACCTGAATTCTATTGTTGTCATTAGCTGAGATTTTTTCCTATTTTTCTCCAAACAGAAAATCTCAACAATCTCCACCTTGACAACAATTCGTATGATGCCCTGTTATTTTTATTTTATCTTTTCTACAAGCCAAGAGAAGCCAAACACCAGCGTAGCTTCTCCAACAAAACTGGTTTCGTGAACATCTCTGCACAGTTCTCCTTTGTATGCACCTTTTCAAGAGAGACTCCCCTTTCAGTGATAACCTGTCTTACAAAATGGTACTTAATTGGAATATGCTTTGATTTACTATGATAGGCCGGATTCTTAGCCAAATGTATTGCACTTTGACTATCACAAAGTAAACT
>APFE031186383.1:105190-120288 GCA_000404065.3 Pinus taeda
GGCACTTT
The DNA here is from genome assembly GCA_000404065.3 of Pinus taeda. NCBI lineage: Eukaryota > Viridiplantae > Streptophyta > Pinopsida > Pinales > Pinaceae > Pinus > Pinus taeda. The sequence continues at coordinate 105,199 of APFE031186383.1, forward strand.
GAGTTTTCGCCATTTGTATCAACAAAAAACACAATAATCTCCAATATCCAACCAACAATTTAAAAAAAAATTGCCTATGCCTTTGTTTTTACATAACAAAGAAAAAACTGGCTATGCCTTTACAAAAAAAAAACTGCCCTTTGCACTTATTTTTCTTTAAAAAAAAACTTCCTTGTACTTGTGCAAATTCCACCCTATAAAAAACAAAATACATACACTTCTTGTTTTTTATTTGCACCAATAAACCAATCTTTTATTTACGGTTTTGTTATTTACTGTTTCGCAGAAAATTGCAAGGGCCGCCCACTAAAGTACTCAGAGTTCGAATTTATGAATGTTGTCACTGCGTTTTTTAAAAAATTGAATGTGTCACTGCCTTTTTAAAAAAAAATTGAATGTTGGCACTGCATTTTCATTTGGCTTTCTCTGCCAATGAAACTCACTAGACTTGTTGCAGGAAATCTGCAACTCTGATTATGAATCCTCAAGGGCCGCCCTACGAAAATTTTTGGTTTTTCATTTGCCTTTCTGAGACCTGTTCGTGCTCTCACTTTTAATATAAAATAAGTTCACTATTCCGTAAATCTTGTGTTTGTTGGTTTAGGGATGGACGAAATGAAATAAGAACCATTTAAACATAAATTTTTCTGAGCACGCGCAAAAGCAAATAGTTGGAGACTTGCAGATACCTTTGTTCCTCTACGCACACACAACAAGGAACTTTGATCAGTGCAGCACCGCAGGCAGGTTCACCAGCACAGTCCGCACCTTCTTTCAGGCTTCCACGCAGCAATTGGACTGTAATTGGCATGAGTTGAGCCCCACTCTCAGCTTAGAATAGTGGATCGCCCTGACAGAGACGCTAAGACGACCCGCTTAAAAAAAAAACATAAGACGCCCACAACAAAAGAAGCAGCGGCAGCTGGAAGTGGGGTAGCAGTAAGTGGAGCATCCGGTCACCGTGCTCTTGCTAGGACCAACTGACCCCTCCAATCGATCGCTAGTATACACTGACAATGATCAGCGTCACGATAACCCATCAACTTCCACTAGCAATCCACGCACAACAGTGGTGAATCGCTCTACGCATCAGCAACTTCAACGCGCAGGTGGTCTCCACCCTCAGGTAGCACACAGGCTGTCTCCACGCATGTGATATCACTCATGTACAGTGATGAATTCTACCCACAGCAGGCACATAACCTTCTCAGCGCCAGCGCCTCCACACCTTAGCGCTCCACCTCCAACGCTCCTCCAACGCGCTCTGATACCAATTGTTGGAATTCATAGGCACAACAAATCAAACAAAATAACACACAGCAGAATATCAAGCACATAAACACAAGAATCAGCGTGGTTCACCCAACCAATCTGGGCTACGTCCACCAAACATAGGCATCAGGAGTTTATTAATCAAATTGGAGATTACATCAAGAAATTCTCATAAAACCTCTCACACTCTTAGCAAACAATCCGAATGATTGCCTGTTATATAGCATGGAGAATCTAGTAGCTCATTAACTCCCTCACATAAAATATAGGAGGCATTAACTCCCTCCCAACAACCTGGAGCTAATCTAGGACCTGAATTCTATTGTTGTCATTAACTGAGATTTTTTCCTATTTTTCTCCAAACAGAAAATCTCAACATACATCACTCACTCAATCTTGCATTTGTGGATACACATGTTCAGTATATTGAACTAGCACAATCACATGGTCAATATATTAAACTATCACAACTATATTAATGAATGAATGTGATTGATAAATGTTGATAGGTGTATATCAATCACATTTATAAATAACTTTCATATATATTATTGTGTATTTATATATATGAAATGTATATTATTGTGCATGTTAGTATATTAATGTATTTAAATATACGTTATTGTGCATTAAAGTACTTTAGTGTATGTACATTACTGTAATACACATTAAAGTACATTGATGTATAGTAATGTACATTAATGCACTAGCAAAACCACATTAAAAATATTATTGTAGTTGATATAAGCAAAGACTTCATTTGTATCTACCAATGATAAATATATAACAATAGAAATAATAAGGGATTAATATCAAAACCCTAGGGTTTGTAATCCCATGGGTTTTTACTATTAATCTTTTGGGTTTATGTTCATTTGGATTTATAATATCAACCATTGGGTTTGATACTATAACTCTAAGAGATTATAAACCCAAGGGATTAATACTAAAAACCCAAGGGGTTATAAACCTTAGGGTTTTTGGTATCAATCCCTTGTTATCAATATTATAAGCCCAAGGGAATAATATTAATACAAGGGATTAATACTAAAAACCCTCAGGTTTATAATATCAATTCCTTGGATTTAATACTAAAACCCTAAAGGATTATAAACCCAAGGCAATAATATTAATCCAAGGGATTAATAGTAAACCCAAGGAACTATAAACCCAAGGGAATAAACTGAAAGGATTAACCCAAGGAATTATAAATCCAAGGGATTAATCCAAGGTATATAAACCCTAATATACATATTATAAACCTAAAAATAAACATGGTTGACCATGCTTGACAATGGTTGATTTTCATTTTGAGGCAATCCTTGAAATATAAACCCTTAGACTAAAAAACCCAAGGGAATCATATTATAAACCCAAGAGAATAATAAGCTAATCCCATGGGTTTTTACTATTAATCTTTTGGGTTTATATTCCCTTGCGTTTATAATATCAATCCCTTGGGTTTATGTTCATTTGGATTTATAATATCAACCATTGGGTTCGATACTAAAACTCTAAGAGATTATAAACCTAAGGGGTTATAAACCCTAGGGTTTTTGGTATCAATCCCTTGTTATCAATATTATAAACCCAAGAGAATAATATTAATACAAGGGATTAATACTAAAAACCCTCATGTTTATAATATCAATTCCTTGGATTTAATACTAAAACCCTAAAGGATTATAAACCGAAGGCAATAATATTAATCCAAGGGATTAATAGTAAAACCAAGGAATTATAAACCCAAGGGAATAAACTGAAAGGATTAACCCAAGGAATTATAAATCCAAGGGATTAATCCAAGGTATATAAACCCTAATATACATATTATAAACCTAAAAATAAACATGGTTGACCATGCTTGACAATGGTTGATTTTCATTTTGAGACAATCCTTGAAATATAAACCCTTAGACTAAAAAACCCAAGGGAATCATATTATAAACCCAAGAGAATAATAAGCCCAAAGGGTTAATATTAAAACCCCAAGGGATTATAAACCCAAGGGAATTAATTCCAAGCCCTTTGAATAACATTATACCATGTGAATATGAACCCTTAGATTAATAAATCCAGGTAATTGATATTTTAAACCCAAGAGAATAATAAACCCCAAGGGAATAATATTAATCTAAGGGATTAATATTAAAAACCCTAGTATTTATATTCCCTAGGGTTAATAGCATTAGTCCTTTTTCTTTATTATCCCTTGGGTTACTATTATTCCCTTGGGTTTATAATCCTTTGGGGTTTTATTATTAACCCTTTAGGTTTATAATATCAATCCCTTAGGTTTATTAATATAAGGATTCATATTCTCGGGCTATAATATTATTCATAGGGTATTGGATCGTGGTTGACCATTCATGGTTGTCCATTGTGACAATGTGGCATTGCACCATGGTTGACCATGGTCGATGCTCATATTGAGACAATATTTGTTACAATGCGACGTTGGACCATGTTCGACCATGATTGAATTCATAAAACATGGTTGACCATAATTGATATTACAAATCCAATGTATACAAATTATAAGCCCAAGGTATATAAACCCTAAGCTAAATATTATAAATCCTAAAATAAACATATTTGACCATGATTGACCTTGGTTGATTTCCATATTGAGATAATCCTTGTCACAATGTGGCATTTCACCATGGTTAAAAATGCTTGACCATGATTGATTTTCACATCAAAAGAATCTTTGTCATAATGCAATATTGAACCATGGTTAACCATAGTTGATTCTTTATCATAATGCGACGTTGGACCATGATTGAGACAATGATTGATTTTCATATCGAGACAATTTTTGTCTTGTCATAATGCGACGTTGGACCATGGTTGACCATGGTTGGTTTACACATTGAGCCAATCATTGTCACAATGCGACATTCGACCATGGTTGGCTATGATTGACCATGGTTGACCATGATTGATAGTATACACCCAAAAGATTGATATTATAAACCCAAGGGATTAATATTAAAACCCCAAGGGATTATGAACCCAATGGAATAATATTAAGCCCAAGGGATTAATATGGTTTATTCTCATATGGAAACAATATTTGTTACAATGTGACATTGGACCATGGTTGACCATGATTGAATTTATAAAAGATAGTGACCATTATTTATATTATAAACCCAAAGGAATAAAAAATGGTAGGGATTGATGCTAAAAACCCAAGGGATTATGAATCTAAGGGAATAATATTAAATGCTAGGAATATGAACCCTTAGATTAATAAACCCAAGAGATTGCTATTATGAACCCAAGGGATAAAAATTATATACCCAAGGTATATAAAGCCTAAGATAAATATTATACACACTAAAATAAACATGGTTGGCCATGGTTGATTTTCATTTTGAGACAATCCTTGTCACAATGCAACATTTGACCATGGTTAAGCATGCTTCAGCATGGTTGATTTTCATATCAACACAATCTTTGTGACAATGCGACGTTTGACCATGGTTGACCATGATTGACCATGGATGACCATGTTTAATTTTTATAAAACATGGTTGGCCATGGTTGACCAAGGTTGATCATGGTTGACCATGATTATCATATTGAGTCAATCTTTGTCATAATGCGAAGTTGGACCATGGTTGAGACAATAATTGGTTTTCATATTGAGACAATCTTTGTTGCAATGTGATGTTGGACAATGATTGTCCATGAGTGATTTTATAAAACATAGTTGTCCATGGTTGAATAGTATTAAAACCAAGGGACTAATATTATAACCCAAGGTATATGAAACCTAAGATAAATATCATAAACACTAAAATAAACTTGGTTGGCCATGTTTGACCACGGTTGACCATGGTTGATTTTCATATTGAGACAATCCTTGTCACAATGTGATGTTGGACCATGGTTAAGCAAGCTTGAGCGTGTTTTATTTTCAAATCAAGAGAATATTTGTCACAATGCGACATTGGACTATGGTTGACCATGGTTGATTATAAACCTAGAGGAATAATTAACCCAAGTGATTAAGACTAAAAACCCAAGCAATTAAAACACAAGGGAGCAATACTAAACACAAGGGATAAATATTATAAACCTAAGGTATATAATCCCTAAAATAATATAAACCGTAAAATAAACGTGGCTGACCATGGTTGGCAATGGTTGATTTTCTTATTAACAAAATATTTGTCACAATACGACGTTAGACTATGGTTGACCATGGTTGATTTTCATATTGAGAGAACCTTTGTCACAATGTGACATCGGATAATGGTTGACCATGGATAACCATGTTGTCACAATGTGACGTTGGACGAAGAGACAATCTTTGTCATAATGTGAGGGATTGATATTATAAACCCAAGGGAATAAGAAGCCCTAAGGATTAATACTAAAACCCCAATAGATTACGAACCCAAGGGAACATATTAAACCCAAGAGACTAATATTATAAACCCAAGGTATATAAACCGTAAGATAAATATTATAAACACTAAAATAAACATGGTTGACCATGGTTGATTTTCAAATTGAGACAATCCTTGTTACAATGCAACGTTGGACCATGGTTGAGCATGCTTAACCATTGTTGATTTTCATATCAATACAATATTTGTGACAATGCGATGTTTGACCATGGTTGACCATGATTGACCATGTTTGATGTTATAAATATTAGGTTGACCAAGGTTGACCATGATTGACCATATTTGACTATGATTATCATATTGAGACAATCTTTGTCATAATGCAACGTTCGACCATGGTTGAGACAATGATTGATTTTCATATCGAGACAATATTTGTCACAATGCTACATTGGACCATGGTTGATATTCATATTGAGAAAATCCTTGCCACAATGCGACATTCGACCATGGTTGGCTATGATTGATCATGGTTGACCATGATTGATATTATAAAACGAAGGGAATAATAAAGTCAAGGAATTGGTATAATAAACCCAAGGGATTAACTCTAAAACCCCAAGGGATTATGAACCCAAGGGAATAATATTAAGCCCAAGAGACTAATATTATAAAACCAAGGTATATAATATTGAGCATGCTTGACCATGATTTATTTTCAAATCGAGAAAATATTTGTCACAATGCAACATTAAACCATGATTGACCATGGCTGATTACAAACCCAAGGGATAAATATTATAAACCCAAGGTATATAAACCCCAAGATAAATAATATAAATAGTAAAATAAACATGGTTGACCATGGTTTGCCATAGTTGATTTCTTATTGAAAAAATATTTGTCACAATGCGACGTTAGACTATGGTTGACCATGATTGATTTTCATATTGAGAGAACCTTTCTCACAATGCGACATTGAATAATGGTTGACCATGTTGTCATAATGTGACGTTGGACGAAGAGACAATCTTTGTCATAATGTGAGGGATTGATATTATAAACCCAAGGGAATAATAAACCCAAAGGATTGATATTATAAACCCGAGGGAATAATAAGCCCTAGAGATTAATACTAAAATCCCAAGATATTATGAACGCAAGGGAATAATATTAAACCCAAGGGATTAATATTATAAACCCAAGGTATATAAACCGTAAAATAAATATTATAAACACTAAAATAAACATGGTTGACCATGGTTGATTTTCAAATTGATACAATCCTTGTCACAATACGATGTTGGACCATGGTTGAGCATGCTTAACCATGGATGATTTTCATATCAACACAATCTTTGTGACAATGTGACGTTCGACCATGGTTGACAACGACTGACCATGGATGACAATGTTTGATTTTATAAATCTTAGGTTGACCATGATTGACCATAGTTGACTATGATTATCATATTGAGACAATATTTGTCATAATGCGACGTTGGACCATGATTGATTTTCATATCGAGACAATATTTGTCACAATGTGACGGTTGACCATGGTTGATTTTCATATTGAGACAATAATTGCCACAATGCTACAGAAGACCATGGTTGACCATGCTTGGCTATGATTGACCATAGTTGACCATGATTGATATCATAAAACAAAGGGAATAATAAATTTAAGGGATTGGTATAATAAACCCAAAGGATTAACACTAAAACTCCAAGGGATTATGAACCCAAGCGAATAATATTAAATCCAAGAGACTAATATTATAAAACCTCAGATAAATATTATAAACACTAAAATAAACATGTTTGGCCATGGTTGATTTTCGTTTTGAGACAATCCTTGCACAATGCAATGTTGGACCATGGTTGAGCATGCTTAACCATGGTTGATTTTCATATCAACACAATCTTTGTGACAATGCGACATTTGACCCTGGTTGATCATGATTGACCATGCATGACTATGTTTGATTTTAAACTATGGTTGACCATGGTTGACCGTGATTATCATATTGATAATCTTTGTCATAATGCGGAGTTCGACCATGGTTGAGACAATGATTGATTTTCATATTGAGACAATCTTTGTCGCAATGCGACGATGGACAATGATTGTCTTTATAAAACATGGTTGTCAATGGTTGAATAATATTAAACCCAAAGGACTAATATAATAACCCAAGTTATATAAACCCTAAGATACATGTTATAAACACTAAAATCAACATGGTTGGCCATGGTTGATTTTCATATTGAGACAATCATTATCACAATTTGACGTTGGACCATGTGTGGGCATGATTGATTTTCAAATCGAGAAAATCTTTGTCACAATGCAACATTGGACCATGGTTGATTATAAACCCAAGGGAATAATTAACCCAAGTGATTAATACTAAAAACCGAAGGGATTATGAACCTAAGTTAATAATAACCATGTCATAATGTGATGTTGGACGAAGAGACAATCTTTGTCATAATGTGAGGGATTGATATTATAAACCCAAGGGAATAATAAACCCAAGGGAATAATAAACCCAAAGGATTGATATTATTGACCTGAGGGAATAAAAAGCCCTAGAGATTAATAATAAAACCCCAAGATATTATGAACGCAACAGAATAATATTAAACCCAAGGGACTAATATTATAAACCCAAGGTATAGAAATTGTAAAATAAATATTATAAACACTAAAAGGAACATGGTTGGCCATGGTTGATTTTCAAATTGAGACAATCCTTGTCACAATACGACGTTGGACCATGGTTGAGCATGCTTAACCATGAGCGATTTTCATATCAACACAATCTTTGTGACAATGTGACGTTTGACCATGGTTGATGATGATTGACCATGGATGACCATGTTTGATTTTATAAATCTTAGGTTGACCAAGGTTGACCATGATTGAACATTGTTGACTATGTTTATCATATTGAGACAATATTTGTCATAATGCGACATTGGACCATGGTTGAGACAATGGTTGACTTTCATATCGAGACAATATTTGTCACAATGTGACGTTGGACCATGGTTGATTTTCAATGCGACATAAGACCATGGTTGGCTATGATTGACCATAGTTGACCATGTTTGATATCATAAAACAAAGGGAATAATAAATTTAAGGGATTGGTATAATAAACCCAAGGGATTAACACTAAAACCCCAAGGGATTATGAATCCAAGCGAATAATATTAAATCCAAGAGACTAAGATTATAAAACCTCAGATAAATATTATAAACACTAAAATAAACATGTTTGGCCATGGTTGACCATGGTTGATTTTCATTTCGAGACAATCCTTGTCACAATGCGACAATGTGACATTCGACCTTGGTTGATCATGATTGACCATGCATGACTATGTTTGATTTTAAAACATGGTTGACCATGGTTGACCGTGATTATCATATTTAGAATCTTTGTCATAATGCGGAGTTCGACCATGGTTGAGACAATGATTGATTTTCATATTGAAACCATCTTTGTCACAATGTGACGATGGACAATGATTGACTTTATAAAACATGGTTGTCAATGGTTGAATAATATTAAACCCAAAGGACTAATACAATAGCCCAAGTTATATAAACCCTAAGATACATATCATAAACACTAAAATCAACATGGTTGGCCATGGTTGATTTTCATATTGAGACAATCATTGTCACAATGTGACGTTGGACCATGTGTGAGCATGATTGATTTTCAAATCGAGAGAATCTTTGTCACAATGCGACATTGGACCGCGGTTGATTATAAACCCGAGGGAATAATTAATCCAAGTGATTAATACTAAAAACACAAGGGATTATAATCCCAAAGGATAAATATTATAAAACCAAAGGCATATAAACCCTAAGATAAATAATATAAACAATAAAATAAACATGGTTGACCATGATTGGCCATGGTTGATTTTCTTATTGAGAAAATATTTGTCACAATGTGACTTAGACTATGGTTGACCAGAGAACCTTTCTCAAAATGCGACATTGGATAATGGTTGACCATGGACAACCATGTTGTCAAAATGTGACGTTGGACGAAGAGACAATCTTTTTCACAATGTGACCATTGTTGAACCTGTTTAACCATGGTTGATTTCTATATTGAAACAATATTTCTTAGAATGTGATGTTGGAACATGGTTGACCAAGGATGACTATGGTTGTCACAATGTGACATTGGACCAAGAGACAATCTTTGTTACAATGTGACCATGGTTAAACATGATTAACCATGGTTGATTTTCATATTGATACAATCTTTGTCAGAATCCGACATTGGAACATTGTTGATTTCCGTATTGAGACAATCCTTGTCACAATGCGACATTGGACCATGGTTGAACATGATTGATTTAAATGTTGATACAATCTTTGTCACAATATGACATTTGACCATGGTTGATTTTCATATTGAGACAAACTTTGTCACAATGCAACATTGGGCCATGGTTGACCATGGGTTTTAAAACCCAAGGTAAAATATTATAAACCTTGAAATAAACATGGTTGACCATGTTTGATTTTTTTATTGAAAAATCTGTCATAGTGCGACGTTAGACTATGGTTAACCATGATTGATTTTCATATTCTAACAATGTGACGTTAGATAATGGTTTACCATGGTTGATTTTCATATTGAGACAATATTTGTCACAATGTGACTTTGGAGCATGGTTGACCATGGATGACCATGTTGTCACATGTGACATGGACTAGGATACAACCTTTGTCACAAGGTGACTATGGTTCATTTCCATATTGAGACAATCATTTTCAAAATGTGACGTTGGGGCCATAGTTGACCATGATTGATTTTCATATCTAGACAATCTTTCTCACAATGCTACATTGTACCATGGTTGATTTTCATATTGAGACAATCATTATCACAATGTGATAATCGACCATGGTTGATCATGGTTGATTATGATTGACCATGGTTGAGCATGATTGATATTGTAAACCCAAGGCAATAATAAACCCAATGGATTGATATTATAAATCCAAGGGATTAATACTAAAACCCGAAGGGATTATGAACCCAAGAGAATAATATTAAACCCAAGAGATTAGTATTATAAACTCAAACAATATAAACCCTAAGAAAATTATTATAAACACTAAAATAAACATGGTTGACTATGGTTGATTTTGATATTGAGACAATCTTTGTCACAATGCAATGTTGGAGCATGGTTGACCATGCTAAACCATGGTTCATTTTCATATAAACACAATATTTGTGACAATGCGACATTCAACCGTGGTTGACCATGATTGACCATGGATGACCATGTTTGCTTTTATAAAACATGGTTAACCATGGTTGACCATGATTATCATATTGAGACAATCTTTGTCATAGTGCCACATTGGACCATGGTTGAGACAATCATTGATTTTCATATTGAGACAATATTTGTCACAATGCAATGTTGGATCATGATTGACCATGATTAACTATGGTTGACCACGATTTTTTTTGTTAGTCTAATTTATTGGAATAGACTAACGCGTGTATTTTACTTATCAATCCGGGTTGGTAAACTTAGAAGCAAACAAAAGTATATGGAATCTTAGATTAAACTAGTGTAGGAAGTAGTTGTTTATATGAAAATAATGGAAATACAAATTACAAATATAAAATTACTAAAAAGAAAACATTGAAATTTTAATCTAGAAGCAAGAGTGCAATGAGTCTTTGTGGAACATAGCTAACGAGGAAAAGACTCTAACTTAGAGGTCCTGGTTGTCCTTCCTCATTATCCTTATTCCAACAAGACCAGTTCCACCATAAAGCATAACATAACCAAAGTAGTAAAGATTAAATGCATAAACACAATTTCCAATTCCATTCCTAGCTCACAAGGAAAAGGCTCCAACTTGGAGACCTAGGTTGTCCTTCCTTATTCAAACTAGTCATTGAAAGGAGATCATTCCAAAAGTGTAAATGGTACCCAATTCAAGAAAGTAGTGAAAATTAAATGCAATATTTCCATTTCAGTTCTTAATATAGAAGGAAGATGATCTAACTCATATGTCTTGGTTGACCTTCCCTGCTTAAACCAATTACTGGAAGGAAATCGTGAACATGACATATAATGAATCTATTAAGAAAATATTTACAAGAAATTATAAAGGAAAGAATATAAAATATTCACAATTATAGACAAAATTATATTGCAGTGTACTTAGCTCGAAATGGGGGCCCTTTACCCTTGATTGGTACAGTTGAAACTATCAGCTATTGTAGATCAACAATCAATTTCCACAACAAGAACATCAATAAAATAGATGACAAGTTCTTCAAATTATATTCAGAAATAGAGAAGTCTCAATAGTCATAATACATGTTCATAGTTGCTAAATAATTATGCTTAAATAAGTTAAAAATATAGAAAAAATTCAGCTAAAATAGTTGTAACAACCTATAAAAGTCCTAATCCATCTAATAATATCAAACTCATTCCTTTTGTTGCACAAAATATGGTAGGATTCCACAAAATCACAAAATTGCTCCTTAAATCAGGGGATTTTCTGGGTGACTAGTTAAGTTTGAACAGCTTTGACTGGACATGTTCTGACTCATTTGGACTATGAAAATAGGAGTCTGTTCATCCTTGGTTCCCATACTTCTCAAATATATATTTAGTTTCCACCTAGGTGTCATGCACATATGACTTCAATGGAGCCATTACGAGAAATTCTATTCTAGTAAAAAAAAAAAAATTGATACCCCATTTTTACTAAAAATTCTAAAACTTAAAAGACAATTATTTTAGTGCAATAAGAGACAAAAATATGGGAAAATGACCATGGTATGATGGTAAGGGATGATAGAAATATGGAAAATTCATCGTGAAAAATGGTAAAATTGAGGGCTAGCATCCCCCTGTTGCTGATTCTTAAGCATGTCCTCATGCTTGCCTCTGTCTCTTTGATCTTCTGCCTCTGTATGTTGACTGTTCTGCTGATGTACATGTGGCTCTGTCCCCTGATGTTGAAGCTTCCTACTAAGTTGCCTGCAAAAATATATTAATGTCCTTATGTCTTTTTATTTATTTGTTTTATAAATCTTTGTTTTCACTTTTTGTTTCTCATACTTAAATTCTCATTGTTTACAAATGATCGAAACAATAAGCTTTGAAATTTTTTACTTTGTACTATGGAATTCCAACAATCAGTATTAACTATGACCATGTGATGAAAACTATATGCACAGTTTATACATGATGAACACCTTGACGGTCAACAAGAGTGTGTAGATTGTTTCCAATGCCAAAATCACATAGAATTAATATGAAATTATCAATACGGTTATGGTCATAATCAATTATTATTTTCTTTATATGCAGGGTACCTTCATGCTTTTGAAACCTGTAATTCTAAAGTTCTTATTTTAAACAAATCAGTTATATTCTTCACGTACCCTCAACATCTTCTTGTGCCAATCTTGCAATGTCACACAGTCACAGAGAAAACACCAATCGAACATATCAAAGCTTATTTCACTTGTGCAGGGGGTTTCCTTCTTGCCATAAATATGCTACAAAATAACTTGTCCTAATTCTTTTTATGACTAGGCATTCACTTTCAACTTAGCAACTATTTTTCCCACACAGTCTACAAAATAAGGGTTGAAAGAACCAGGAAAATATTCCAAATAGCAATGAAGTTGAGAAAAATATCTGTGAGGAGCCTAATTGGGTTTGTTCTGAAGAAAACCCATATTTTCATTTTTCAAATTTCATTTTCGTTTGCTCAAAAAAATTAATGGAAAATAGTGGCTTCTTAAAAATTTCAACTTTTTAAAACTGTAGTTGAATTCAATGTTTTCTAGAAGATATGGTGCCTGAATCCTTACTTGTTACCTCCACTGGTAGTTGGTTCGATTCCTTCTATGGTTGAATGCACAGGTGTTTGCTTACCAAGACTTTGCATTATATTCTCAAAAATTCTGAACTGGAACGTTGATTTGAACCATTGGTTAATACCCAAGGAGAAAATTTTTGAATTGAAATGTCAAATTCTGGACTGATATGCAAATTCTTGGTCATTGAAAAAAAGGAGCAATTCCTGAAATTGTAATGTAAAATTTCTGAGCTAAGATACTACCTCTATTTCTGCTAATTAAAATGGGGAGAAGCCTCTATTTTAACATCTCAAAAACACTTTTTGGAAAATACCTTGTGTCAAAATACCTTAGAAAACAATCATCTGATCACTACCCTCTTTATAATCGAGTTCTGGACACCTACATGTTTTATTTTAACCTTCTCTGCCTTCAACTTTTAAAATCAACACCATATTTGTTTCAGAAATCAAATTCTGGAAATTATTGAACAATTTATTTCAAATTAGCCCTCTCTGTCTCCTAAGAAATCGAAATCAAATTCTGGAAATGAACATTTTTTTTCAAATTAACCTTCTATGTCTCCTCAAAAATCGAATGCTGGAGAAATCAAAATGTTGGAGATGTACTTATCAGGAGAAATTGAATGTTGAACAAATCAAAATGCTGAAGAATGCTCAAATTAACCACTGCAAGCACTTATTCATTCATTGCCTGTTTAGAAGTCGATTTTTAGAAATAGAAATGAAAATCAACCTACAAGGCGATCACAGTTCTGATCAGCTGCATAATATTATCGTTCATTACTTCCTCAAAAATCGAAATCTAGAAAATAAAAATCAACCTACAGGTCTTTGGCAATCACAATTCATCTCTACTTTCAATATTAATTAGCATTTCTATTCACTACCTCTCAGGGAAAATTTTAAGAACCCCCCCTAAATTTACATGTATAATAAATGGGCGAATCTCCATGGTATATAGGAAAATGGGAAGGCGATTTTATCAATAATATGATATGTATATATAATTTTTTAGCGAATCTCTCACCACGCATGGCGAATATTTTACTCAATTATAAAATCTTGTGTTTATTGAATACAAAAATGAAATCATTGCATTTCTTTAAAATATCTTTTGAAATCAAAATGGCTGAAATTACATATCGATAATCTAGTGGGTGTAAGATAAAATTCACCCGTGCTATTCACAGAAAGCATGAGAAAAAACCTAATACTATATATAAAACCAAGAAAAATTCAAATTCATCACTTTTAGGGACCTCATAACCACTCTGCCAATACACAAGTATGTTCCTGTTTGCAATTAGAAAAATTACCTAAATTACAATATGTTTACTCCACTTCTAGGGACCTCGTAACCACCCTGCCAATACACAAGTATGTTCCCGTTTGCAATTAGAAAAATTACCCAAATTACAATCTGGTTATTCCAACATATGTTGGAAGTTATAGAAGGATGACTAGTGCAATCAATCCATTCCTTTTAGCCCTGGATTTGTTTCAGTTTAAAACAAAAGTATACAAATATACTTGTCCAATGTC
>APFE031186397.1:0-18701 GCA_000404065.3 Pinus taeda
GATCATTCTAAAATCACTCAGCCATACTAGTGCATGCTAGCATTTAAAGGACCATTTTGCATAGTTTAGTACTGTTCAAGCACATATTAGAAGGAATGAAACAAATATCATACCATGTTGTTCAAAGTTGTATTCTTTTCTTCTTTCAAATTCAATTCCCACATAACAAATATCATACCATGTTGTTCAAAGTTGTATTATTTTCTTCATTCAGATTCAATTCTTGCAAGTAAAATGTGTTCTTACTAAGTATATTGTTATAATAGTTTTAGTAGTTTTAAGCAAGTATATTATTCTAACAGCTTTAACAGCTTTGAGCCCTATGATTAACATAGGCTGAAAAATCTAATGTTTACCACAAATACCATCCTCAAAATGAATTAAACTGTTTAAAAGTTCTCTGCAAAATACTCCCTAGTCTAAAAGAAAAAAAGTATACACCATCCAGATACTAAATTCATAAAACAAATTTGTCCCTGCCAATCTTAGGCATGCCCCTATTAATTCTATTATTGTAAATGAATGCCCCAGTGTGCATTACAATCTAAAGCAGCGGCATAAAATATGATATTCTTGTTACAAAATTTAACTATTAACCTGTATGAGTGCAATAGTTTGGAGGTGCTTCCATATTTGTTTGGGAACTTGACGAATCTATAAACCATCGACCTGTGCCATTGCGATAGTCTGTAGGGGCTTCCAGATTCGTTTGGAAACTTAATACAACTTAAAAGTCTAAAGTTCCACAGTTTGACCGTCTCCCACGAAGTCTATGAAAAGATGCACACATTTAAATGCTCAGGTGTCATTAATTTCAAACAGGTAAAAGTATTGCCGTCAAGTTTTCTCACTTTCTTGTGAGATAGATATGAATGGAATTGTTACTATGTGATGGTAAGGTAGTTAAGAACTTGAAAAGCTGGTTGATTTGAAATTGACATTGACCGTGTTTGCCAGCAATATACCCTTGAATTGATGACTTATATGTAGTCGGAGTGAGTGCTTTGTTTAAGTCACAATTATTATAATTATCACAAGTAAATTGGATTAAAGTGGAAAAAACCATGATTGCAATCACATTTTGCATGTATTTCTCATTTTTCATGTAGCAGGTTTCATCGAAAGTATGCAACATGTGTACTCTTTGGATGAGGAATTAAATAATGCATCCAATGGGTTCCTTTGCTTGATAATTTGAGTAAAACTCTAGGGATATAAGTTGAAAATACGAGTTGAAAAAATAGTTTTTTTTTTATTATTTTTTTACTCCAAAAATGGTGAATCATCCCCATGGTACATCATCATCTTGAATTCTATTGGTTTTTATAAATTTGATTTTGTCTGTACATTTTGAATTTTATTGGTTCTTATAAATTTGATTTTCGTTTTAAATTTTTTATTTGAGGTCCATTTTAGCCCTCAAAATTTCACTATTGTAATTATAAAATTGAAAATACATATTTAGAAAATATAACTAATAATTTAATTAATTTTTTAGTCTTTATGTAAATGTATTTTTAGTGTGATAAATGTATTATTTGATGAGAGTTTTGATGTTATATTAAAATTTCCTTTTTGATGTTTATTCAGGGAATATATTTTTATGTTAGTAATATACATGAGTAATAGTTGGATGAAATCTAATAACAATTATAAGATCAATATAAATAACAAATATGATATGTTGTTCATCTTTGAAATGGAAGGAATCTTATTCTTTTTATATAATACTAAAAAATAATTTTATCATATTGAATAAAAAGCCTGATTGGTTTGTAGGTGACCCAACATATTTTTGGAGGTCTTTGAAGTCAAAAGTATTAATAGTTTGTAAATTTTTGTGGATATTCTATTAGACAATTTGTCACAATAAATATGAAAAAAACATGCTTAAAATCCGAAATTCTGAAAGTTTATTTCTCCTTAGATTTTCTAGACCTATTAAGTATTGTTAATTGCATATGTATGAAAACTATAACTATACAAAAATTAGAGAACAACAAAATAAAAACACACAAATCACAAACACATACCTGGGAAAGTCTTACTAGTCCCTAATATGCACGTTGTAAAATGTTTGGCAATATTTTTGTAAAAACATCATGATGGATCAACAATATACTTGGATATGAGTTTTCTTTCTAGTGCCTTTTGCAAGTATTGATTGGTCCCCAATTTGGTGAGTTCCTCTCAAACCCTCTTGATGTGTCCTTGCGTGTATACATAATGTGCATCTACCATCAAACCCCCTTCTGACCTCATACATTAGGGGGCATCTATTATAGAATCTTTTGCCTCACCTATCACGAGATACACTTGTTAGGTAGGGAAACATTTACTTTTCCCTATGCAACCATGACCTTATCTTAAAAAGATTCTTCCAAATTCTATACACAAGCCAACCAAATGTAAAATGTGTATATACGCGGGTACTCCCAAAGAAACACATGTTGGGTTGTGTTATATTCTTTCCACATAGTTAACAGGGGGTTTGAGGGGTACCTGTAACCCCACTTTATGGGGTCAGGGCCAGTGCCCCGGACAATTTTGGTTTTGGACCCTATGTTAGGTTGGGCGGACCCACCTATGGTTTTGTGCATGATTTTCGCACATGTTTTTTAGACGCGATGGTTTTCGGTCCATGGTATTGGATGCGATGGTTTTTTTTTTGGTCCATGGTATTGGACATGATGGTTTCTGGTCCATGTTATTGGATGCTTCGACATGTATAAATATGTATTCTAACATTGAAAGGAATATAATGAAAAATCAAGCTGGTAGTCCCAGTTTTGGGATCCAGTGGGAAATATCTGTGTATATGTGTTTTATGTGTTATGCTCTCGCATTTTTATTTTTCATGTGATTTAGAATTCTATCATGGGCTCAATCTGGATTTTGGGGAGGTCTACAAAAGGGACCTGAAAGTGGCGCCGTGTGTTGGGTCAGTGGCACTGTTGTTGGGCAATCTTGTCAGGATGATCATTTTCTAAATTTTTTACTATTTTTCATGGATTCTCTCTCATGGTGGATAATTTACCTATGTAAATGATGTCATGGCTTGTAAATATGATGGATAAATAGTAATAGAAGGTAGATTCATTGCTTTAGGAGTTAGTTTGAGCTCAATTGAATCAGTTTTTCACTTTTAAAGGCAAGTTGTTGAGATGCCTATATTCATGTTTTCTTGTTCAGTGTTGGTTAGATTAGCTCCTCATCTTGGGGATTCGACCCCTGAGGATGGGATGAGGTTGAAACAATGTCTATATGTTCTTCTTCTTCCTCATTGTAAAGGGTTGGACTCAGTTGGATGCTCAAACCTTGATTGTACATCTTTGTAAGCAGTTTGGCAGGAGACTAATAAGAATTGCAGCTATTTTTATGGGATCCATGTGGTATGGAGTTTTAGTACAGTTTATTCTTTTGTGATAATATGTTAGAATGTTTTGTATGTTTCATTAATCATTCCATTGCTTCTTAGTGAATGTTTTCAAGTTGATATGCAAAATCCATCACAACACTGCTCTGCTTTGGGTAAATATTCAAATTTATATGTTTTCTACTGTTTAATAAGGATCCATGATTGTCACATGCCCTTCTTAGCTTCTCACCAGTCTTAAACATCTCACCTAATCAAGCCCTAAAGTGCTAAATCCTATGCCTACCTTGCCCCATAGAACACCCTGCATTTCTGACATAATTTCCCAGACCTAAACTGCCCAACTCCTCCTGATCCAACAAAACCCCTTCAAAATCCAATCAAAAATTTCATGCTACTATACCTAGCCTAAAATATTTTACCTGATCCAGTCATCTTGACTGAGATCCTTACAGAGAGATCCCTCTCCCAACCTAGTACGGCTAGCTACTTGGCTAAGCTTGGTTTGTGGTTATCCTGGTATTACCTTCCTTCAGCCTGAGGTTCAATCCAAGCGATAACAGAGGTTATCGAGTTGGTCTTCCCCTAAGACCGCGAGTGATGTTATTTGAATTGTGAGGTTGAATCAAGCCTATTTGTCCCATATGGGTATATGTGGAAATTGTATTATTGTAAATGTATTGTAAGTGAAATTTCAAGTGTCATTAATGAATGTGAACATTCACTATTGTAATGTGAAGAGTCATGAAGGTAATCCAAGAGTAAAAGGGGAATGTCAAGGGTCACCCCACCCTTTGCTATATATAGAAACTCATAGAACACGATTTTGGGAGCCAAGATTTTGGCTAGGCATTGCTTAGAGAAGGCTTGGAGAGTATTGTGACAAACCTTGGCTTCTCCACAGTGCAGAGCAAATACATCTTTTTTGAGGAGCAAGCAGTGTTGATTGTAATGTTCCACTATTGGGGCTAGTGGTTTTCAATGGTGTATGTATGGATGGAACTTTCACATTATATAATATAACAGAGCTAGCACATATTCATGCATATGTTGTTATTTTAGTTCTACTATTCTGGTTACTTTAGAAATATATGTTGTTTAACTTATGAATTTGTGTGTGAACTATTTTATATATGATTTTATCAATCTTGTTGAAGTCGTGCTGTTGGTTTAATCTGTCACATTAGCTTGTCGACTATTTTTCTTTCGAGCTTGTGATGTCATTCATCTTGTGTGTTCCTTTCAGGCTGCGTACTTTTACAAGCTTCTAAGGGACACATTTCATTTTTCCTTCCTTATGTTAGAACCCCCATGCATCTCACTTCACTTGTTGCAAGGTCACACATTTTCTTCCTACAAAGATATAACACTTACCTCTACACGCAATCATAGTCAAGGCATTATTGTACTACCCACTGTTGGGAATCCTACTCCAAATGGTCTGAGGTTTAATTGGGACTTTTTACCGAGGAGATCCCTGAAATGTTGGCAGGTGCAACACCATCAACATTTATAGCGCTACAAGGAGGGCCAGATGACAAGCTGAGTCCTCAAAGCCTATTTCGAATCTCATCACATCTTTCATGACTAACATTACAATTCAAACTACAACATGTCTGTATCACGAACATGATTTTGAAGTGTCAGAGGATCTCTACAATGACTTGTCATGTAACTTGTATGATGGTGAAGGTGAAGCATATTTTCTTATTCATAGAGTTGCCTTCATGTTGTTTGGTGAAAGGAATGAAATCCATGAGGATCACATTGTCTGCCCGTTGTTCGCATTCATGTTTTGAGGGAATGCACTACAATGGTGTGTCACATTGCCCGAAACATCTATTCACTCTTTTGATCAATTGATCAGAGAGTTGGCATGTGAAATTACCGAAAGCACCTGATGAATCTGTTGAGCAATTTCACAAATTCTTTCATAATCTTGCATTTCAAATTCCTGAAGATGAAATTCATTGGAAATTTATCAATGAAAAATTTTAGTATCTTCTTCACATATATGAAAATATGCATATCTTAGAATCATTCAAACCCATCCCAGTATATCTCGGTGTTAGAGATTCCAAATACAATATGGACAAGGTTGTTGTCACAAGCGACCCTCCGTTTACTTCTCATCAAACAACTCTAGCTCCACAATGCGAGGTAGGAGAAGTTGCGAACCCATCTGTTGAACTGTTACATCCTCCCACCCTACCTGCTCTGGATTTATGTGCAGATTTAGCTTGCAAGCCTCTTTGTTGTCATGTTGTCTTGTCCTCTGGTTCCTCTGATCCTCCGGATTATGTTGTCTTGTGTTCTCTCATTTCGAACTCCATATTTGTTGTTCACGAGGATCAAGTTGTCGATGGAGTTGGTGTTGAGCAGCCAACCTGCACTGTCATTTATGATGAGTATGTGTGGGCATCTGAAGAAGAACCCAAGGTGAAGGATGACCTCCTTCTGTCTGTTATTTCCTATCATTTTTTTTTATTCTGCCATTTCTAATTTGTCTAGTTAAAATTCATTCTTGGACGTTTCTACTTCTGACCATTCATAGAAGACATCGGATGTCAGTCTGTCATTACATTGTGGAGAGGACACATATTTCTTTGAAAATCCTCCCAATCTATCATCTTTTATTTCTAAAAACTCAGAGGGTGAACACTCTCATTTTTCATCAACCCTTGTGTATGATTCGTCAAATCATGAGGATGTCGATGAACATATCAAATTTTCTGATCATGGCTTTCATGATCTCTTCAGTCCTTCATTCAATCATGATGTGGATTCATTTGTTGTTGATCTTTCTAAGCCACAAGTATTTGATGATCTACCTGATGATGAAGTGGAAAATCCTCAAGTTGTCGAGGCAATTCAACCTAAAATGATGGTTATGTCAGGTCCTCATTGTCTCGAGGTCAGTTCCACTTCTAATTAGAAATTTCTTGAAACACCCTAGGCTATTCATCACTCTTTTGTTTGCATTGAAGATTAATCCAATTTACAAATTTCACATCCTCTGCCTGAATCACATGATCCCTTCGCTCATGAATTGGAGGAGTCATACATGACCAGCACTCTTGATAAACAAAATTTGTATTACTTTTTCATGTTTTCTTGTCTATCCGTATCAAAAGAGTGTGCATGTCTCTCATTTATGCACAGTGTGTTGCATTACCATGATATGTCCACAAAATGTTTGTCCTGCGCTTTTACTCTTTTCTTTTCTATGGCTGCATTTAAACTTCGAGCGTGTTGGTCTTTACTATCTTATCTCTTTTGTCGTTGGGTTACATGTTTATCTTTCTTGTCAACCATGCCTTCACCAACATGGGCCAACCAATGCGTCGATGGTTGCATTGGAAATATCAATTCACATTAGTAGGCCCATGCACTATTTAGCGTAGGGGTAGGAGTAGTGTTTTCTTTCTTGTTTTCTTTGTTTTCATGTTTTTCTTTGATTTCATGTTTTTCTTTCATTTACTTCTATCCTTTGCTTCTTTTATTTTTCTTGTTTTCACCCGTAGGTTATCTTCACATGAACCGTGTTTGGCTCTTGAGACATGCAAGGTGAAGTATAAGAGAAATTGTATAGCTATCAACAAAATGGTTATATGTTGTCATCTCTCTTTATGAAGCGGTTTTTTCCTTCAGTCAATGATACCCTGATGGAAAATATGTTATGTTCAAAGTGAGTCTTGGTGAAAACACAACACTTACACTTTGAACTAGTACTGCCTACTCTTATCATTTTTTCTATATTCTATTAATCCTTGTTAGCTCAGTCAAGTAGAGTAAGTTGAGGGGGGAAACCTTAACAAGTATGTCAGAGGTATATATAAAATACTTCTCTGAAGGGATAACCTCTTCTAATCTCAATAATTCCAGATCCCTCTTCCCCCTCATGAAATAAATAAGTGCATATGCATAGTTCTTTAAAAATGAAAAAATGAAGAAAATAAAGTAAAGGTGAAAGAAGATAAAGGCTTCCTCCTCAGAGAAGTGACGCAAGTAAATCCGCTAGGGAACTGACTAGGCTCATTGGCAGTGGAGCGATGCTCGTGTTCCTGCGTGACTCCGCCAGGGTACTGTCCAAGCTTGCTGGTAGTGGAGCAACACTAGAGATAAAACTAAAACTTTGACAGTCATATTACTTGTGCATCAATATACCCCTACTACCCAATTGAAACAACTCAGTTGACTTGGCTTGGTATGTGTGTTGATTGATCAAGAGAATGGCAGGGATTGTATCTTTAACTCAAGCTAGTGAGGAAGCGATGACGATCAAAGAATTGAACAATACTTTCGAAGCAGTTAGACTCGATTTTCATGAAACAAGGTCCATACAAAGAGCTGGATTTCTACTAGTGTGTCACCAATGTTATAGCGACTACAACGGCCCTCCAAAATTTTTCCTTCGCTTTGTTTTAGAGCCTCCCTCCTCAACATCCTAACAGCATGTCTTGCACTGTTCAGGTACTTGTATTTTTATTTTGAAGTTATCTTTCACTTGGTATCTTTTTCTTGCTAACTTGTCTTGTTTTCTGACCACAAGTTGACCCCGTGACTTGGTTCACATTCAATTCTTGCGCTATCTTTGAAAACTACGCAATCCTAGAGGAAAACCAAGCTTGCTCTCAGGAATTGTGCAGAGCAGCCTGGCAGTCAACACTACTCTCCATAAATGTGTAAAGAAGTTTGTCAGCATTGCTCTCCAGAAATGCGCAGAGAATTCTGCCAGCACTGCTCTCCAGAAATGCACAGAGAAATCTAACAGTCTTGCCCAAGAAAATTGCGCAGAACATCCAGGCATTGGGCTTTGGCTCGGGAAATTTGCTAACCCAACTGACAACTTGTCTTCAGCTAGGAAACTATGTAGATCATGAGAGGCATTCAAAGCCACCCAACCCAGGAATTGTGCATGAGCATTCCTCAGTTTGTTGTGTGATGCATGTGTCGGCAAGTTGCCTAGTTCCCTCCAGAACTGTGCAATCTTCCCATGCATGCATGACAATCTTTCCTAAAAAAGAAAAAATAAAAAATCATCCCTAAAAATAGGGATATGTTTTTAGCACTAGGAGTTACATGAAAAGTCTATTTTAGAAACTTCCTGCCAAGTGTCACTTTTTCCTAGATTTGTGGCATGCACATCATAAACCCTAAATCTTCTAAATCTATTTAAACGATGCCCCAGAGCTCATTCTACACATTCCATCTTGGAGCTCTGGAATTCCTGAAGCATCAAGGAACCTTCAGCATAGTTGGCATAACTTTTCCGAGTAAGTTTCGCTTTTCAAGTCTTTTGCTGATTTTTTTGTCGCTTTTATTTCCTTGGCTTCTATGAGTGTCATTTCAAGTTTTTCATTGTCTTTCTTAAGTGTCGCATAAATAATATTTATTTTTTTCACTAATGGTCGTCATTGTGGCAACCCTTTCCACTAGCTTTATTGTTCATTTGTTTCAATGATTCCTGCATTGGTTTTGATTATAGGCATGATCATTCACTCTTATCTGCACCATCCTTTTCTTTCTCTTTTGTATCTACTCATTTCCAAGTTTCCCTTGGGCAGATCTAGGTTGTCTTGGCTCAGATTTTTCTTTCAACAGCATGCTCTACATATTCCTGAGCTTGAGGCTCTGCCTTGGCCCTAGGAATTGTGCAGAGACTGCCTGCCACTGGCCCCAGGTATGCCCTACATTATTCTGAGAGTCAGTGCCCATTCTTGCCCACTAGGATTGCGTAATGCACAATCCCAGCCATCAGTCAAGTCGGACTGAACTGTGCATTGCACAGTTCTAGTCCACAGTTGACCCAATTGGACTACGCTCTATGCCATTCCATTCAGTTGGAAGGTCACTAGCATCGGGGACTGTACAATGCACAATTCCATCTAACAGTATCCCAACCCTGAGAATCACTAATGCGTAATATTTCCTAGCATTCACTCAGTCTGTTGCATGATTTATCCGAGAAGTGCATTGTGCTTTAAAAGTGATATTTGCTTGTCATGAGTGTCTTCTCTATCTCCAGGCACATCAGTTGTTGAGAAGTCTCTCAGTGGTACGGGCATCATCGTTTCCAAGAGAGCTGGATCAAAGGACACTGTAGAGAGAACATTGGATACGTGGTTGAACAGGTGCCAATAAACTTTCCTGTCTATGTAGAAAAGCAGTTGTTCATAGAGAAGGACATGAAGATCACATGGCAAGAGATAAAGGACATATTTGAAGGCACTTTCAAGGAAGATCTGGAAGATCGACAAGTCTATGTCAACATTCATAAGTTAGGCTTGTACAGGGTTACATGTAGGTACCCCACCTTCCCATTTGCGAATATCATTCACTGGGTTGTCTCACATATTGATCCCAATACGATGACACTAAGAAGCACCAGTGGAACACATCTTGCCACCTTTAGGATGGAAAAATACCATTAGATGTATCACTTACAGCAGCCGGTGAACTACATGGATGCACTGTTCTTCACTCCCAAAAACAATGTGAACTCAATAGATATCGTGAAGAGTTCGGTAAAAGAACCATCGAAGTTCACAACAACACCCAACCATGTCTACAAGATGAATTCACTTAGGAAGGCTTACCAAGTCTTGGTCATATTTGCATGTCTCTTGTATGGTCAAGAGAGCACAGAGAACTTCCTGCAGAGTTGGGTTGTTAGGTTGGATCAGTTGGCAAATGAAGGAAGGCCTTTCAACTGGTCGGACATGTTAGCTCTACAGTTGAAAGTGAATGTGTCAAATGCCCAAAATCCACCTAAGGATGGAAAAGCAAGATTCTATATGTCTGCATACCTTCTTGATGCAATTTGTGCCCAACAATAGTTCCCTGGCATGGGTTGGACATGGACAACATTAGAGGAAGCTATGAAAGTTTATTGCAAGTTTCTCTCTCAGTGCAGCTACCAAGGAGTCATGAAGAGGATATCTGACCACTTCATCACCCCACTACACAAGATGATATTTGGACAAGACCCACCTTCCATGACCTAGGAATTGATGAAGGCATTACTCAAGATTGCAGATTGGTATGTCTCACCCAGTGGCAACTTCATCAGGATGTTTGGTGCATAGAAGCCTCTGCATGAGCTACCGAGGTTTGCCACAGATAAGTTGGTCATGCAAGAGGTTGCATACGACATCTCCACAAGGTTATCAGTAGGAATGCACATGAGGAGGAAGGAACCATGGCCCACTCTTCCTTTGCAGATTGGGTTGTATGAGATTCATACCTTAAAATATGCAAATTTCGACACCGAGGACTTGAAGAAGTTCGTATTCAACACCAAGAGTTTCAATCCATATGATCTACATTGCATATGAAAGAACCATTATGTGAAGGTGTACTTCCTATGGGTCCATAGGGCATGTCATTAGCCAAAGGAAGATCCTTGGAGGTATTGCTATAATTCCTCTAGGCTCATTGAACCAGTCAGTATGGTTGTAGAATGGAAAGCATCATTGTAGGAAGTTGCACCACAGGAAGCAACAAAAATAGAGGTAGTGAGTAGCAAACTAGTGCAGGACAAAGGCAAGAGGAATATTGCCAAGAGAACAGAGGCTGAGAAAAGCTACAAGTTCAAAGAGGCGATATCACGACAGGAGAGTAGATTTGGAGATATATTCAAAGAGGCGATATCACGACAGGAGAATAGCGCAAAGAAAGAGGGAGAAGAAAATATTGGAAGAGACGGAAAGGAGATTACAGGAGATAGAGAAGAAGCTAAATGTTGGGTCCTTATATTACTAGTGATTCCCTCATTACTATTGTATTTGTATCCCTTATTAATATTGTTGTGCCCCTATTATCCCCATATTGTTATTATTGTGCCCCATAGAATCCCTCTATTGTTATTTTTGTGCCTTTATATTATTATCGTTAGCTCAGCTTGGTTATATTGTGACCCCTTAGACTCCTATATATAGAAAGGAGGTTTTGTCATTTGAAGCATACAAGAATTTTTCATTTGTGTAATGTAAAGGAGGTTGACCCCTTGAAGAGTTTGAATTCTAAGGCATTGATCTATCTTTTCTATCTTTTTGTGAGCTCGTTTCATAACATCTGGTATCAAAGCTTTGGATTCTAGGGTTTCGCTGCTCCAAACAGGTCATCATGGAAATTGCGTTATAACTTTTGTTCTGCAACATTTCAGATGCTAAAAACAAAAACCATTTGGGATGAAATCGTTCTGAACCTCGGGTCCAAATTTTAGAGCTTTTCACGCTATATTTGCGGAGATATGATCTGAGGAAGTTGGCCTTTTTGTAGACTCCCAAATTACATTCGAAACAGGTGACCTAGGGAAAATCGTCATAACTTTTGTTTTGAGCATCAAATTGAAATTTCATAAGAAGTTACAAAAATAGGACGAACTGTATTTTCCTGTGTATATTTTTTAGACCTGAAGGTCAAAACAATGACACGTGGCGATTCATACAAGTTCGCTCTTCTGAAAAGGTATATAATCAAGTCATCTTGGGATATTGTGCATAACTCTTTCTTGGAGAATCTAAATTCAATCTGACTGGTGGCATTGGAAAGGGGACGCAGAGGGATACTACAGATTGCAATTTCAAAATTGGATGATCTGAAATTACAAAGATACGTTAGATTCAATATTGAGCTCCTACAAAGAGAAAAAAGGTGTGTAATCTTTTTAATTTTGCATAAGATTGGTTTGAAATAGTTTGAAGGAATTCAAAGGGAATAGTGAAGAATTATTAGCATTAATTAATGCCCCAAAGAAAGAAAATGGAAACACCTAGTAAGCAACCTGAAAGCTCTAGCATGACTCATGAAGAAGATTAAGAAATACAACATGATATATCAAAATTACAAGACCAAGTACAACAGATTTCACTCTCACTAAAGGTAAATGAAGCTAAGATGAATGGTGTGGAAGCTAAGATGAATGGCATGGACGATAAGATGGAAGAATTGAAGATAAATTTGAATAAGTTGCTACAAGAAATGGTCACTAATCGTGAAAGGGTAGTCAAGGAAACTCATGATGAGAACAAAAGAAATGTTAATCACAATTTCATAGACTCTAATGTTGGATTGAATACCCACCATATTCCAAAAATAGATACGAGGAAGTTTGATGGCAAGGATCTCGCAACATGGATACTACAGATGGAGCAATTTTTCGATCTCCATAATGTGCAAAACACACAAAAGGTACGTATTGCAACTTTATATTTGGAACCAAATCAGTTTGTATGGTATCGATGGCTTTGATCTCGTAAACAAATTGTCACTTGGGAAATTTTTATGAAAGAAATGATAGCACATTATGAGGATACAAAAATAAACACCTTTTTTAGCTAATTGATAAGTCTCAAACAAAAAGGTTCAATGACGGGGCACATTGAGGACTTCCAAAAATTGAACATAAGGGTAAAAGATATTCCAGAGGAGCATAGGATTGATGTGTTCATAGGGACTTTGAAGGATAATATACAACATGAGGTTCACCTTTCGGAACCTGATTCATTGGAGAAGGCACTCAAGTTAGCAAAAAAAATGGAAAGAAAAATTATGGCAACCAGGAAGCCTACCACTCACAACTATAAAGATGGAAGTGTTGTTTCCCCTAGCCTTCCAGAACCTACAAGGTTGACACCACAACAATTGGAAGAAAAAAGAGAAAAAGGGCTTTGTTACAGTTGTGATAGCAAATACACTAAAGGTCATAAGTGTGCTAAGAAGAAATTGTTCTACATATATTCTGAAGAGGAGAAAGAAAAGGAACAAGAAATTTCAAAAGAAGAGGATATACTCCAAAAACAAACCCTAGATAAAGAAGAAATGAATCCGACCATATCTTGTAATGCATTGGCTAGAATTACCACTCCTCAAACTATCAATATAGAAGGACATACCAAGAAGAAAAAGGTAATAGTGTTGATTGATTCAGGAAGTACCCACAATTTTATTCTTTGTAGGATAGAAAAAGAATTGAATTGCTTCCTATATCCAGCACCAGAGTGTCAAGTGATGGTAGCAAGTGGAGGAACCATAAATTTCTCTGGAAAGTACCATAATATCAAGCTATCCATGGGAGAATAGGTATTGAATAGTCCAATGCTTTCCATTCCAATGGGAGGTGCTAACGTTGTACTAGGAGTCCAATGGCTACAATCCTTAGGTACAATAGCTTTTAATTTTCAAGTAATTTTCATGAATTTTCTGCAGAAGGAAAGGAAGTTGAATTAAGGGGTATTGCAGGGAAAACGGGAAAGATAATCAGCTCTAACTGTATGACAAAGATTCTAAAAAAGGAACAACAAGGTGTAATTGCACAATTATGTTCGCTAGATGTTTCCACATCGAAATCACCTATTTCTCCAGATCTCCAAAAAGTCTTGCACAATCATTCCAAGGTATTTGAGACTCCAAAAGGTCTCCCACCTATTTGTGATCAAGATCATGCTATTCATTTGATTCCATGAAGTGTTCCTCCAAACATTAGGCTGTACAGACATCCCTATGCCCAAAAGAGTGAAATTGAACGTATAGTTCCATAAATGCTAGAGGCTGGTATAATTCAACCTAGTCAAAGTTCTTTCTCTGCTCCAGTAGTATTGGTGCACAAGAAGGATGGATCATGGTGCATGTGTCCAAATTATAGGGAGCTCAACAAGCTCACTATTAAAGATAAATTTCCCATTCCTGTCATTAATGAATTATTGGATGAATTGCATGGATCAATTTACTTCACCAAGTTGGATCTTCATTCAGGATATCATCAAATCAGAATGAAGACTAAAGACATTCCGAAAACAATATTTAGAACTCATGAGGGTCATTATGAATTTTTGGTCATGCCTTTTGGCTTTACCAATGCACCTTCTACATTTCAAGGTTTGAAGAATTCCATTTTCAGACCCTTCCTTACAAAATTTGTGTTAGTATTTTTTTATGATATACTAATCTACAGCAAGTCTTGGAAGGATCATGTTGAACATGTTTACAGGGTGCTACAACTATTAAAGGAGAAACAATTATATGCAAAAAGATCCAAATGTTTCTTTTGAGTACAAGGGGTGGAATATCTGGGTCATATTGTATCTCATGAAGGTGTTAAGGTAGACCCTAGCAAAATTAAATCCACTAAGGAATGGAAAATCCCTACATCCATAAAGTATCTGCAAGGATTTCTCGGGTTGATAGGGTATTATCGCAAGTTTGTTAAGAATTATGGGATAATAGTGACACCTCTAACAAAATTATTGAAGAAATATGCATTTTCATGGACTCCATAAGCAACAAAAGCCTTTGAACATCTTAAAGAGGCAATGTGCGAAGCACCGGTCTTAGCTACACCAAACTTCACAAAACGTTTATTGTGGAATGTGATGCTTCAGGAAATGGAATTGGTGTTATTTTAATGTAAGATGAATGACCCATTTCTTTCGAAAGTCGTCCAATCAAGGGAAAGTATTTATATAAAGCTATGTATGAGAAGTAAATGTTGGCAATACTACATGCACTTAAGAAATGGTGACCCTTCCTAATGGGAAGACACTTCAAGGTAAAAACAGATCATGATAGCCTTAAATACTTTTTAGAACAAATATTATTCTCTGAAGAGCAACAAAAATGGGTCACAAAGATGTTGGGTTATGACTTTGAAATCATCTACAACAAAGGGAAGCAAAATGTTGTGGCAGATGCACTCTCAAGAAAGGATGAGAATGTGGAAGCATTGTTGTGCACCATTTCTATTATCCAGCCAGATTGGATAAACGAAGTAAGGGAGGAATGGAAGAATGACGAAGAAGTGTGGGAACTTATTCGAAAGTTCCAGTACATCTGATATATTTAGCTGGAAAAATGATTCATTATGGTACAAAGATTGCTTATACCTCTGTAAGAATTCCCAACTCAAACAAAATATTCTTATGGAATTGCACACTTCTCCCTTAGGAGGGCACCCAAGATTTTTAAAAACTTACCACAAGGTTAAGAAATATTTTTTTTGGGATGGGCTTAAATCGGATATTCAAAAGTTTGTTGCGGAATGTTTGATTTGCCAACAAAATAAAGTTGAAAAAATTAATACCCCAGGTCTATTACAACCTTTATCCATTCCAAGACAATGTTGGGAGGAGGTTTCAATGGATTTTATCACAGGTTTACCCAAGTTTGAAGGAAAGAGTGTCATCATGGTGGTCATTGACAGACTTACCAAGTATGCACATTGTTGTGCATTATCACATCCATTTAAATCCAGTACAGTTTCTACTGCATTTATGGAAACAATTCAAAAGGTACATGGAAACCCAAAGATTATTGTAAGTGACAGAGGTCCCATTTTTCGCTGGAAATTTTCGGACAAAATTATTTTCTTATCTTGGTACTCAATTAGCTCATAGCTCATCTTATCATCGTCAATCTAATGGGAAAACTGAGATAGTAAACAAATGTTTGGAAGGATATCTTCGTTGCTTTGTATCTGATAAATAGACACAATGGGTCAAATGGTTGCTTCTGGCTGAATGGTGGTATAACAATTCCTTCCGTAGTGCAGCAAAAATGACCCCACTTTATCGATATCAACCACCATCCATCGCATCATATTTAAGAGAAAATTCTAAGGTTCAAGAAGTGGAACATCACATAAAGCATCAACAACAAGTTCTCCAACTCTTAAAGGATAACCTCGTGTTGGCGCAGAATAGAATGAAACAACAGGCAGATCAACATCGCAGTGAAAGAAGTTTTGATGTCGGTGACTGTGTATTCCTACGGCTACAACCATATAAACAAATTTCCCTCAAGCAAGCTAAGAAGGATAATAAATTATCACCAAATTATTATGGTCTGTACAAGGTGTTGCAAAAGATTAATACTATGGCATACAAATTGGAGCTTCTTGTAGCTTATCGAGTACACCTAGTTTTCCATTTTTCATGCTTAAAGAAGGTTATAGGCGACAAGCTCCCAGTGCAAACAATATTCCCAGAACTTGACGAGGAAGGAAAAACTATATTGGAACCGAAAGCAGTCACAGAAACAAGAACTTGACAGCTATGAAATCAATCAATTTTGAAGTATCTCATCAAGTGGAAGAACTTATCCGCTGAAGATTCCACATGGGATGATGAGAATTTTATACAGAAGCATCCAGAACTGCTCAAGCATTGAGGAAAACACTTTTTTGAAGGAGAGAGGCATGTTGGGTCCCTATAATACTAGTGATTCCCCCATTACTATTGGAGTTGTATCCCTTATTAATATTGTTGTGACCCTATTTTCCCCATATTGTTACTACTGTGCCCTATAGAATCCCTCTATTGTTATTTTTGTGCCTTTATATTATTATTGTTAGGTCGGCTTGGTTATATTGTGACCCATTAGACTCCTATATATAGAAAGGAGGTTTTGTCATTTGAAGCATCCAAGAATTGTTCATTTGTGTAATGTAAAGGAGGTTGACCCCTTGAAGAGGTTGAATTCTAAGGCGTTGATCTATCTTTTCTATCTTTTTGTGAGCTCGTTTCATAACATTTGGTATCAAAGCTTTGGATTCTAGGGTTTCGCTGCTCCAAACAGGTCATCATGGAAATCGCGCTATAACTTTTGTTCTACAACATTTCAGATGCTAAAAACAAAAACCATATGGGATGAAATTGTTCTGAACCTCGGGTTGAAATTTCAGAGCTTTTCACGCTATATTTGCGGAGATGTGATCTAAGGAAGTTGGCCTTTTTGTAGACTCCCAAATTACATTCCAAACAGGTGACCTGGGGAAAACTGTCATAACTTTTGTTTTGAGCATCAGATTGAAATTTCATAAGAAGTTACAAAAATAGGACGGACTGTATTTTCCTGTGTATATTTTTTAGACCCGAAGGTCAAAACAATGACACGTGGCACTTCATACAAGTTCGCTCTCCTGAAAAGGTATATAATCAAGTCATCTTGGGATATTGTCCATAACTCTTTCTTGGAGAATCTAAATTCGATCTGACTGGTGGCATTGGAAAGGGGACGCAGAGGGATACTGCAGATTGAAAATTCAAAATTGGATGATCTGAAATTACAGAGATACGTCAGATTCAATATTGAGCTCCTACAAAGTGAAAAAGGGTGTGTAATTTTTTTAATTTTGCATAAGATTGGTTTGAAATAGTTTGAAGGAATTCAAAGGGAATAGTGAAGAATTATTAACATTAATTAATGCCCCGAAGAAAGAAAATGGAAACACCTAGTAAGCAACCTGAAATCTCTAGCATGACTCGTGAAGAAGATTAAGAAATGCAACATGATATATCAAAATTACAAGACCAAGTACAACAAATTTCACTCTCACTAAAGGTAAATGAAGCCAAGATGAATGGCATGGAAGCTAAGATGAATGGCATGGAAGCTAAGATGAATGACATGGATGCTAAGATGAAAGCTAAGATGAATGGCATGGATGATAAGATGGAAGAATTGAAGATAAATTTGAATAAGTTGCTACAAGAAATGGTCACTAATCGTGAAAGGGTAGTTAAGGAAACTCATGATGAGAACAAAAGAAATGTTAATCACGATTTGATAGACTCTAATGTTGGATTGAAGACCCACCATATTCCAAAAATATATACAAGGAAGTTTGATGGCAAGGATCTCGTAACATGGATACTACAGATGGAGCAATTTTTCGATCTCCATAATGTGCAAAACACACAAAAGGTACGTATTGCAACTTTATATTTGGAACCAAATCAATTTGTATGGTATTGATGGCTTTGATCTAGTAAACAAATTGTCACTTGGGAAACTTTTACAGAAGAAATGATAGCACATTATGAGGATACAAAAAGCAACACCTTTTTTAGCTAATTGATAAGTCCCAAAACAAAAAGGTTCAATGATGGAGCACAATGAGGACTTCCAAAACTTAAACATAAGGGTAAAATATATTCCAGAGGAGCATAGGATTGATGTGTTCATAGGGACTTTAAAGGATAATATACAACATGAGGTTCGCCTTTCGGAACCTGATTCATTGGAGAAGGCACTCAGGTTTGTTAGCGCTCAAATCTACCTTAGGCTGAAATAAGGTAAAACTCAACGCTACATCAAACCACGCTCAACCTCGTAGCTAGCCCTACGAGGACAGGAGAGGGCTCTCTCCGGGTCAATCTCGGCAAAAAGGTAATCAATGAGGCTCGAGATGACTAAATTGGTAATTAATTTTAGGCTAGGTATGAAGTATAAGGAGTTTGAAATTGATTTTTTTGGAGTTTTGTTGAATCTAAGGGAAAGGCAATTTTGGGTGCGGGGATGAGACACAGTTTTTGCAGAGGTCTAC
>APFE031186397.1:18721-29288 GCA_000404065.3 Pinus taeda
TTGTCTTGATGCTTTTAAAGAGAATGAATGGCTAGATCTGACTGGTGAGAAGTTAAGGAGAGCAAGAAACTTTCAAGGATTCTCCATAAACAGATGAAAACATGGAAAAGCAAACAAACTTAAAGGCAGAGCATAACAAATTATGGATTCTACCTTAACACTTCATTTGTTCAATTGCAGAAGATAAGAGAAGGAAAATGATACACATAAAAAACTTACAAATACTCAAAGAAGCACACCATCAACACATAAAGCCACATGAATCCCAAACAGTGCTGCAAAACCCTGGTCTTTCCTTTGCCAAAAATGCAGAGAAAATATGTACAATAGAGTGTCAAGCTTTTCCCAAGAGTCCAGCCTCTCCTACATTTGGTATCCCGGTGGCCTGAGCAATAGTTTTTAGTGACAAAGTGAAATTTACTCCGGCGAGGTTTACATGGCCATCATGTAAATGTAGAACAAATAAACGAACTAGTTCACGATGATGTTGGGTTTGTGAGATCATCTCACAGTATTGGAAACATGATCGACGCTAAAAACAATCCATTGCAAGCGGGCAAGCCTGCAATTGAGCCAAAGAAGTAGGCTCCTCCCTGACATGTTGACCACCTTTGCCACTTTTTTGAAACCTCCATGGCACATTAACCTCAGCTGTAGAATCACTGTCATACTCGTGCTCATAGAATTACTCCGTCTCTGACATGACTTTGAAAACAAGATATCTGGAATATGTATGTTGATATATAAAACTGTGTGTACAATTGAATGCAAAATACTCTTTTCTCTAACAATGTTGTGACCAAGGGGAAACAAATGTACAAAGGAATATTAGGAAAGGGAAAACATTAGGGAATTAGGGACTTTGGAAATAAAATGTAATTAGGGAAGGAAGGGGAAATGTAAATATTGGATTAGGGTTTTGGGATATTAGGTAGGATTAATGTGTTTTTTATAGAGGTGGGGAATTAGGATTTCATGGATTGTAGTGTAGGATTAATGAGGGAATTAATGGGGAAGTATGATGGGTAAATTTGGGAATGAGGAACAAAGGGAAATGGGGAAAAATACAACCTTGGTAACACACTGTTTTCAAACCCAACAGCACTTTTTATATTGACAAAAGGAGGGCTTTCAAAATCGGATCTTCACGGAAATCATTCACGAACTCATCACATTCACCATTAAAAACAAAGCAAAGGCAATGGAGGCGAGCCTACTTGACAAGTTTATGTGAAGAGGAGGTGATTTGATGAATTTTTGAACTAGTATTGGGCTCCAAACTGTAAGCACCGTGCGCCTTGCCCAGTGCGCTGCGCGCTCCTTATGTGTCGCACGCTTGTAAATTAACATTGGTGCTTTGTGCCCAGTGTGCCGCGCGCAGCCAATGCGTCGCGCGCCTTACCCAGTGCGTCGCTTGCCTGAGAGTTGAACCAATTCCACTCAAACTCACAAATTTCATCTTGGAATGATTTTCTCCACTCTTGGCATGTACAATGATTTGAAAATTCATTGAAATATATTTATAAAGACTCCAATTTGATTTTTGATTGGTCCATAACCCACTTTGTAATGTTTTGTCTTTGACACTTTTTCAGGATTAATAGACTTCTGACTTTTTGATTTCCTCCTTAAATTTGGTTGAAATAATGATTTTCTTTGACAATTTTTTGTAGGGATAGTTGTGATATAATCTGGCAAAGGAGACCAAGGTTGCGCCTGGACAATTCAAGAACTGAAATTTTTGAAAATTTATTAC
The DNA here is from genome assembly GCA_000404065.3 of Pinus taeda. NCBI lineage: Eukaryota > Viridiplantae > Streptophyta > Pinopsida > Pinales > Pinaceae > Pinus > Pinus taeda. Next base: position 20,478 of record APFE031186397.1, read on the forward strand.
AAAAATGAAATGTCCACTTATCTTCAAAACAAATTTTTGAAGAGAAGTCCTAATCTATCCATATAATGATAAAAATCTTTGAGATAACCACCTATCGAGGGCCTCCCTCTGGCTTGCTAGCTTTATTAGACTTTGCAAAACCAAATTAACTTAACCCTAAACCTAATGACTAAGAACACTTGTCATGACCTAGAAATTGAAAGAGGGTTGTAAATGACCTTTCAAGACTTGTTTTTTATGAATAGACCTAAACCAGCAGTGCCAAGCACGAGGGGAATGAGTGACACAAACCATTCCGTCAGATTTATGGTATGCCTAACGAAATGCAACTGATCGAAACTGATGGGACACCTAAACATGAAATGCAAAAAGAGTTTTGATCTCTGACGGAGGGATAACTAGACCGACTCTAACATTGGCTCCAATGGGGATGGTAGCTCCTTGGAGATGCCAAGAACAGTAGATCTCTGTAAGAGCTAGACAGTGCCTTCATCCATTGGGATATGGAGTCATTATTCCAACACAAAATTTTGACAATTTGACTAAAAACCGAAGACACTTTGACCAAAACTGACTCGAAACTAAAAGGACTGATACAACTGACTTGACAAACTTCAAACCAACTAACCTCCATTCTCAGAATTATAGCCTTCACTGTGGGCCCCAGACTAAAGATGATAAGTTAGTACACATGTGCAATAAAACAGAAGTAAAACGATATATACAATGATGAGGAAATGAGCAGAAAATACTCAGAAGTGGTATCACTTTAGCAGCCGACCATTAATCGGCCCTCCAGGACACTCATCTCCATTCATTTCTTTGAGAAGAAAAGTGTTTTGGCCACGATACGCTGCAATCTTGTAAGGACCCTTCCATAAGTTTTCAAATTTGTCGTGCTTTCCTTTGTCTTCATGTCGGGCATCCCACCTCAAAACTACCTCATCTAACTGAAATGTATCTGCTTTTGCCTTCCTTTCATAAATCTTTTTGATGTGCTCCTGCAACTTGAAAGTATGTTGAAATACCTCCTCCCATGTTTGTTGTAAATGAATCATCTGATTAATCCTTCTCTGCATAGGATCTTCCTCACTACCGGCTTCCTGAAGCAATTTGACTACCGGGACAGCAAGCGAAGTAGGAAAAACTGTGTCTGTCCCGTACACCAGCTCGAAAGGAGACATGCCAATAGACTTTTTCTGACTCACCCTATCAGCCCATAGTGCGTTCACTAATTTCTTTTGCCAGCCCCTTTTATTAATTTCCAGCAATTTCTTAATGATATTAACCAAAGATTTATTAGATGACTGTGCCAATCCATTTCCCTGAGGATGGTATGCGGTTGAATGTCCCAAGCTAATATTGTACTTATAGAAAAACTTGACCATCTTTTTTGACTTGAATGCCGCTGCATTATCTGTGATTAACTTACTTGGACACCCAAAACGTGACAAAATATTAGTTTCAAGAAAAGAGATAATTACCGCATCTGTGGCTTGTCGAGTAGGAATCGCTTTAATCCATTTCGTCAAGTAATCCATGGCTGTCAATATCCATTTACACTGTCCTGATGATGCCGGATGGATTTCCCCAATGAAATCCAATCCCCACTGCTGAAAAGGTGCACTAATTTCAATTGGTTTTAGAGTCAAAGGCTGTAGTTTCTGCTTCCCTTCGAAAATTTGGCATTCGTGACAATTCTTAACAGCCTTATATAGATCTAAAAACAGCGAAGGCCAATAATAACCTGCCCTTAGAATCTTATTCGCTGTGGTTTTCCAAAACAGATGGCCTCCACAGTCTCCTCTATGAAAGTCTTCCACAACTCTTTTGGCTTCCTCCTCTACCAAACAATTCAATAACATTCCACTAGGGTCTTTCCAAAACAATGCAGAGTCTAGTATGCAGAATTTTGCAGCTTTCAATTTCATTGTTCTACTTTTATTTCTAGGCATTTCGGGAGGTGAAGACAAATTCTGAAGTACATATAAAATGTCAGCATACCAAGGGGAAGAAAGAAACATGTCAGATACTTGAACTGATGAACTCTCCTCATCTTCATCAGACATGGCGGCAATCAAATTTATATCTAGAACCTGCATATTCGTTTCAGCCATTAACTTGGCAAGTCCTTGTCATTTGATTAGTTTGGTTGGTTTAATCTCCACATCATACTCTAACAATGCAGCAATCCACTTACCCCGCCTTCCTTCTGGATCTGCCTGTACCAAAATATCTTTAACTGTTGTGTTAGGAACATAGGCTAGAATGTGGGAATGCAATATATACACACGAAAATCTTTCAAGGCCTTTACAAGCGCAAGTGCTTGTTTCTCAATAATGTTGTATTTCAATGCTCCGTCCCTTATAATCCAACTGAAAAAGGCAATGTGTTTTTCAACTTCTTCCCTTTTCTGCATTAATACAGCTGCCAAAGTGTGCTCATAAGCAAATGAGAACAAAATAAAGTCCTATGTGTAGTCTGGGATGATTAAAATAGGAGCTAAAGAAAGAGCTAATTTCACTAAATTGAATGATTTCACTGCCTCTTCTGTCCACTTTACCTGACTGTCCTTTTTCAGCATGCTTGTGATTTCTCTAAGATGCTCCGCTAGATTTGGAATGAAGCGATGCAGAAAATTTAGTTTACCATTAAAGGATTGTATTTCTTTCTTGTTCCGGGGCTGTTTAATTTGCTGAATGGCTTCAACTCGTGCAGGATCAACACGGATGCCATCTTTTGAAATGATGTGGCCAAGAATCTTACCCTCATCCATGGCAAAAAGACTCTTTTTCGGATTCAGCGAAATGCCATATTTTCTGCACTTTTGGAAAACAACTTTCAAATGATATAAATGTTCTTCATCAGAATTTGAAAACACGGTTAAATCATCAAGGTAAACAACTAAAAATACATCTTTCTCGTTGGCGAAAGCCATTTCCATTGCACATTGAAAGGTGGCTCCTACATTCTTCAAACCGAATGGCATTTTTGCATAATGAAACGTTCCCCACGGAGTGGTAAAGGCAGTTTTGTCACGATCATCTTCATGCACTAAAATTTGATTATATCCTGAATAGTCGTCGAGTAGTGACATCCTTGATGCTCCAACTACTCACTGCAATATGTGGTCCATTTTTGGTAGCGGATAATTGTCTTTTAATGAAACCTTATTCAAATTTATGGAGTCAATACATAAACAATCTCACCTGTTTTCTTTCTCACGGGCACCAAATTTGATATCCAATCTGAAAATCAGATAGGCACAATGATTCCTGACTTATAAAATCCATTTACCTATTTTTCAATCAATGGTAGCAACTTTGGATTAACTCTCCTCAACTTTTGACGAAAAGGCTTCTGATTTGATTTAATGGGGATAGTATGCTGAATGATATTAGTGTCATATGTTTTTAAATCTGAGTAATCCCATGCAAAAACATCAGAAAATAAAGACAACAATTTCACATACTCTGCCTTTACCTTTGGTGATAATGACTTTGATAATTTTACCATCTTGGGATTCTCAGCTATCCCAATATTTACTTCTTCAACACCTTTTTCAGTTGGCCTCAATGTTGGTTTACGAGCTACATCATCTTGGTCGAAGAGTTCCTCCAAAGGGATCAATCCCTTAGGAATGATGTTATCTTTAAGTTGCAGTACTTCCATTTGATTTATTTGTATCATCACTACCATCATCATGTTCTATATCTATGGAGGTATCTTTGAACTTACCCTTATTCTGCAGAAAATGATTAATCTCCTCGTCATCTTGAAAGACTTGCCAACATCGCTGATTGTCTGGAACGGTGGGACGGTGTTTCACATGAATCTCAAACTTGTTGCTGGAATTCATCAGAATTTTTAAGTTGCTTGCTACCTTAGCAAGTCCATCAGCAACACCATTTTGTATACGAGGCACACATGTCAAGGTATGATCAGAAAATAACTTCAAAATATCTAAGACTACATTTCGGTAAGCTCTCATGTGAGGATGCTTGGCCTGAAACTCACCCTTAACCTGCTTTATCACCAACTCTGAATCACCATAGACTGCAATCCTTTTCGCCTTCAGCTTTCTAAGGATCTTAAGGCCGGCAATTAGAGCTTCATATTCCGCTTCATTATTAGAACAGTCAAATGCTAGCTTGTAGGAACACACTCTCACTTTGCTTGGAACCTTATCCGTAGCAGAAAATGGACTGTGAATCCAAACACCAATTCCAGCACCATCACTACCTACTGTGCCATCAAAATCCATGATCCAAAAACCATCTTCATCGTCCTCTAAATGCTGAAATTACATTGGCTCTGTTTTTCCTGTTTGTTGCCCATTTTCTTTAGCTGATTGCTCCAAAGTATTTTGCTTTTCTCTTCTTTCTTTTTGCAGAACTTCTCTAAAATTCTCAGTGATTTCTAGTATATATTCCGCCTGAACTAATTGAATATCTATATCATTAAAACTATCAGCAAGCAACACAAACGACTCTAAATCGGTATGTACATAATTTACAAGATGATTGATTGGCTTCTCTTTGCTGGTTATCATGTATTTCATCTTCTGCTCTCAATATAACTTTCTCATTTGACCAAAGACTGGAATTGTTGCGTAAGAGAAATCTAACTGTAGTGTACCTTTCAATCTTGCCCCCCAAGATCTTGAAAGGAGCATCCCAAATCGCGGAGGAATGTCCGCCACCACCACATCCATCAAGACATTCTTCGCTGGAATTTGGTCTAATCTAACAACTAAATCTTTGATGAGCCTGATACACCTCACACGGTTGGAATCAAATGAATACAAATCATGATATCTCCTTGTAATGTCTAGTCCCATCTTTTCCATGATCGCCTCTGGCATCAAATTGTGCGAAGCACCTGAATCAAACATAGCATTATGCAATACATATTCATGCAATCTCAAACTGATATAAAAGGGAGGAACATCACTGTCAGGGGACTCACCATCTAATGCAGGCCCAAATATCAATTTTGGCTGATCATCTTCAACATTTACCGTGTCAAACATTGGATCAAAATTCAGAATTTTGGAGACTTGACCACGGTAGCTGCTGTTCTTCATGATTTCTGTCAAAGGAATGGATATTTTTAATTTGGAAATTTCATTTTCCAAACTAAATGCTGCAACTTTTTCGACTTCTTTGACCGGAACTTCCTTCTTATCTTTGATTATACTTGTTTGATTCACCTTTTCTGCTGATGACGTTTTACTAGCTGTGGGATCAATTGTCTCTTTTCCTTTCTTCTATGGTATGGGTGAATCCGTCTTCGGTGATATAGCTTCTTTTCTTTTCTGAATTGGAGTTATGGGCACATCTCGGTTTCTTAATGAGTACTGCTTTTGTTGAGTGGACAAGGCATTCAAATATCCTCTTTGGTAATCATCTAAATCTGCATCATTTGCTAAGATAAAATCTTCATCTTTCTGGGCGGCTGAACTTTCTCCATACTCTTCATCCTCAGTGATGTAAATGGGTAGATCGTTGGGAGTAAAGAAGTGATTTTGGTCCCCTACTACATCAGCATCATCATCTGAGTCTTGACTGACAAAATTCTGCAAAAGAGGAGCCTTAATCTGCTGTTGGGCTGCTAGTTCTTGTGCTCTTTGTTCACGCTGCTTAATTCTGAACTGTGGTTGTTGCTAGCCACGGTAATTTGGATTACGAATCTGCGTTTCTGATTTATCAAGGTTCATTCTTTTGAACATTTTTTCCATCTCTCGAAGCCAAGGCAGTTTTGATGTAGACTCTTCCTTTATAGTCACTCTTTTCTCCGCTTTTAACCGTGCTCTCTTATCATTCAAACTTGCCTCAACACTAACGTCAATCTTTTGCATATCTTCTAAGGTAGGCGGATCTCTGTCTCATAGTGAATAAGCCATTTCTAGATCAAAACCGTCTGGGAATTTAAGAAGAGCTTACTTTTTAGATGGTCTTAAGTCATCTGGAATTGCATTATACATTGCATTAAATCTAATAATATAATCTTGAACGGACTCACCAGGATTACCCTTGATGTTGGTATACTCTGAAGTGATTTACAACGGATATTTCTTCATTTCCCACCGGTCTAAAAAAAAAGTCTGAAGTTCCTGTAATGTGTTGATGCTCCTTGCTTGTAAAGCTCTGAACCATTTACGAACCTCTCCTCCAAAAGTCTGGGCAAACAATCTCATTGAAACATTTTCTACATCAATTTCATGCAGGTCCAAAAATTCTGTCATTCGGACAATATGCTGCTGAGCTGATATACTGTGTGGTGTGCCATCGAATATAGGAATCTTGCTCTGATAATCAGTAGGCATAGGATCCAAATTGGCTGGCAAAGCAATGGGTGCAAATCTGGCAGCCATGTCTCTTGGCGGATTTGCAGTCGGCCTTGGAGATGTTGGGGGAGTAGGTGCAGCTGAGGTGTGAGGTGTATGAGGAGGAGTGTGCGGAGGAGATGCAGTTTTAGGCATAGAAACAGTGGATGAAGGAAAATTAATTGCAGACTTCTGATCAGAAATAATAGGTTGCACAGGGATGGTAGGAATGAAAGGCAGTTCAGTAGGATCTCTAGAGGTGGATGTCGTAATGGATGATCCAATGGTAGCAGATGTAGTTTCTAGAAAATCAATGATATTCATAACCTCAATTGTAGTTTGGAGCTGTCTTAAAATGAAATTCTCAATAGACTTGTTAGACTTTTCGATTTGAAGAGCGGCAGCGAAATCAGGATTTGGAACTATAGAATCAAGAGCATTTTCAGACTTGGTTTTGAACAGTGACAGTTCAAACTTCTCATCAAAAGCAAGTTCTTCAAGATATTCAAAAATTGCAAGACATGAATGGGATTTAATCACGGGAGTCACAGAGCTTTCTTGACGAAGGATTTTTCGAATCAAGTTTGGATTTTCGTAGACAGGGGGCGGATTAGGATTTGGATTAGCTCTAGTATGTCTTCTTGAAGCCAGTGTGTTTTGTCAAAATATCGAAGGATTATAAGTAATTCAGCCTGTCGACTTCTAGACTCAATCATCCAAATGTCTAGAACGAACAAGTTTACTGGGGTGATTTGTGAATCAAGTTCTCACAAGCTAATCGGAGATCGACTGAAGCAGCGTTTATCTACTTCCGCTTATGCATGGCAAAAGAGTTTTGAAAGATACCTGGCATGAATTCAGACTCCATCTAAGACTCATGAAACAAACACATCAACAAGCAAACCATTGAGATTTCCTTCCCCACTATGATCGCCACTATGTTAGCGCTCAAATCTATCTTAGGCTGAAATAAGGTAAAACTCAAGGCTACATCAAACCATGCTCAGCCTCGTAGCTAGCCCTACGAGAACAGGAGAGGGCTCTCTCCGGGTCAATCTTGGCAAAAGGTAATCAATAAGGCTCGAGATGACTAAATTGGTAATTAATTTTAGGCTAGGAATGAAGTATAAGGAGTTTGAAATTGATTTTTTGGAGTTTTGTTGAATCTAAGGGAAAGGCAATTTTGGGTGCGAGGATGAGACACAGTTTTTGCAAAGGTCTACTTGGGGCAAGGTAGGCGATTGTCTTGATGCTTTTAAAGAGAATGAATGGCTAGATCTGACTGGTGAGAAGTTAAGGAGAGAAAGAAGCTTTCAAGGATTCTCCATAAACAGATGAAAACATGGAAAATCAAACAAACTTAAAGGTAGAGCATAACAAATTATGGATTCTACCTTAACACTTCATTTGTTCAATTGCAGAAGATGAGAGAAGGAAAATGATACACATAAACAACTTACAAATACTCAAAGAAGCACACCATCAACACATAAAGCCACATGAATCCCAAACAGTGCTGCAAAACCCTGGTCTTTCCTTTGCCAAAAATGCAAAGAAAATATGTACAATAGAGTGTCAAGCTTTCCCCAAGAGTCCAACCTCTCCTACATTTGGTATCCCGGTGGCCTGAGCAATAGTTTCTAGTGACAAAGTGAAATTTACTCCGGCGAGGTTTACATGGCCATCATGTAAATGTAGAACAAATAAACAAACTAGTTCATGATGATGTTGGGTTTGTGAGATCATCTCACAGTATTGGAAACATGATCGACGCTGAAAACAATCCATTGCAAGCAGGCAAGCCTGCGATTGAGCCAAAGAAGTAGGCTCCTCCCTGACATGCTGACCACCTTTGCCACTTTTGTGAAACCTCCATGGCACATTAACCTCAGCTGTAGAATCACTGTCATACTCCTGCTCATAGACTGAATCCGTCTCTGACATGACTATGAAAACAAGATATTTGGAATATGTATGCTGATATATAAAACTGTGTGTACAATTGAATGCAAACTGCTCTTTTCTCTAACAATGTTGTGACCAAGGGGAAACAAATGTACAAGGGAATATTAGGAAAGGGAAAACATTAGGGAATTAGGGACTTTGGAAATAAAATGTAATTAGGGAAGGAAGGGGAAATGTAAATATTGGATTAGGGTTTTGGGATATTAGGTAGGATTAATGAGGGAATTAATGGGGAAGTATGATGGGTAAATTTGGGAATGAGGAACAAAGGGAAATGGGGAAAAATACAACCTTGGTAACACACTGTTTTCAAACCCTACAACACTTTTTATATTGACAAAGGGAGGCTTTCAAAATCTGATCTCCACGGCAATCATACATGAACCCATCACATTCACCATTAAAAACAAAGCAAAGGCAATGGAGGCGAGCCTACCTAACAAGTTTATGTGAAGAGGAGGCGATTTGATGAGTTTTCGAACTAGTTTCAGGCTCCAAACTGTAAGCGTCGCGCGCC
>APFE031186399.1:0-38665 GCA_000404065.3 Pinus taeda
TTCCAAATTAGATAAGGAAGAACAACCATCTATGGTATGCTCCTTTCGGTCATGAGTGAAAAACACTTCATCAAATTCTTCATTTTTATGAACCTGCAAAACAACCAATTTTGCATTTATAGAGCTAATAAGATCAACTTTAAAATTTTCAAATAAAACCTTGATTTCAGCTCTTATGTCTCCTATTCTTGTAGTAGATTTGGAAAAGAAAGAACAAACATCTCTAGAATTCTTACCATCCTTGGAGATTCCTCTTGAATACCTTATGCACAACTCACAAACATCATCATATGATAACTGAAAAACATCACCTTTTCCTATCATATTTAAGAGTTCTAAAAAATTATCTTTGATTCCATTAAGAATGAGTGTTTTTAAGATCTCTTTCTCCAAATGCTTATATTTTGATTTTTGAAGATTGTGTTGAAATTGATCTACATAGTCCTCCAAGCTTTCATCTTCCCCTTGTATCATATCGAAAATATCTTCATTGGATTTGCAAAAGTCTTCGTACTTCTTCAAGAATATCTTCTTCATGTCCTCCCATTATTGGATGCAATTCCCACCTAGGCTCATGAACCATCGGAGAGCTGGTCCTTTTAGAGTAAGAGGAAACACTTTCAACCTTTGATTGTTAGTGTAATAATCATATCCTCTACAAAGTATTTCAAACTCAAACAAAAATGTATGTGGATCTTCATTTGCTAAAACATGAAAATTTGGTAAAGATGGGAGAATTATGTGCATTTGTGTCACTCCTCCTAGATCTTTGATAGGAAATTCAAAAGTAGAAACGTGAGCCATTTCTTACCATAGTATAAGATGTTCTTCATGTGTTTCTTCGAGGCTCTTTCTTCAAATGTTCCTGTCAATTGGTTAGTGAAATGGGTGGTGCTTACATCACCGCTTGCGTGAGATCATGTGATTCATTTTTAAAAATTTCTATTTTTTTCATTCACACAGAAATTCAAACATCTATTTCTACCCTACGTTCTTTAACAATTCTGTTGGAAAGCGGGCGGGGGAGCAGGGCTTTTACATGCTCCGTACGCAGGTTCTTACCTTTCGTTTTTAATACCCAATTCTTTCCTAACAGGCACTCATCAGATGCACACTACTCTTTAAAAATGGCTACACTCTCCCCCGCAACGACGCCAAAATGTGGAGCGATAAAAAGGTGTCTTTTTAACTCCTAATTACCTCACATTAATTGTCAAACCAAGGATGACTTTTTATTTCAAGAGTGTACTCAGTCTGAGGCGACTATTTGCTCAAGAGTAATGTTTTGCAGTATAGTGCTTAAAATCCAAAAGTAAATGAAAGTTGGAAATAAAATCTAATTGGAACAACAAGAAACTAAAATGTTCTAAACTAAATCATTCACTCAAACAACCATCAATCGAGGATACAGTAGCAATAACTCATTCCTATAGAAATTGATGCAATCAAAATCAAACTGGAACAAGACAATCAATCTGGGAACGATGAAGCAATAACCAATGTTCTCTACAATTGACAGTCCTGCTTTAAAGAAATTAAAAGGAAATCGAAATTGAACTGAAGCTGCTATTGAAAGTAAACTAGGAAAACACTTTGAAAGCAAACTCTTGCAATTAATCAATAGAAATGAACAACAAAGTAAATGGACAACAAACTGGAATTAAAGGAATCGAATAACCAATCCTATTGAACAACAATCTGTAATGAATATCAATCAAATGAAATAGAAAATGCAATGAAACCATAATTGAAATAGAACAACAAAGCTTTATATTTGAAATGAGCAGCATAACAATATACGTTGAGAAGGATAGTAATCTCTGTTATGATGGAAAAGAACAACCACACGATTCAATCTCAACTTGTGCAATAAAATAATTTCATAAAATATGATAACAGCTCGCTGCAAAAACATGATATTGTTAGGCAATACGATTCAAAGAAATAAGAATTAAATCAAGCAATCACACGACGGAAATTGGAAAGATATAATACAACAACAGCATACTCCACCAGAGGCTGGGCCCTTAGTCGCTAGCGGATGCTGTTGGGCTACTTCAAATGAGAAGAATGTACAACAACCCTTTTATTTATTCATCCTCAAATTGTGAAATCATTACAACAGCAAAAGCTTGAGAATTACAACATGCAACAATCCCTTCTTCTTCCTATCTTATCATGAATAATACATCATCATTCTTGAATCTCTAAGCCTGAATCCTCAATTCTCCATCTTTAAATTCATCATCTCTCTCTAAATTAATCGTCCCCAAAGTCCTCCTCCTCTCTGATCTTTGTTCTGATTTAAATACAAAGAGAGTAGAGAGTGGTTACAACTGTGATAATTACAATATGATCATTATTACAAAATTGGATTGTTTCCAACCAATTGATCAATAAGAAGATATATTTCCATCTATCTCTCAACAAGAGCAAGACGAATTTGGCTTTGCAGCTGAGATTTGGAGGACGGCTGCAACAACAAATCTAAGAAAATTGTGCTCAAAGAACCCTGTGTTTCTCTCAATACAAGCTGAATTTGGGCAAACCGTTCATTAAAAACATTAATTGGGTCCGTTTTGGACAAAACCCATGTTCCAGATTTTCCAGATTCTTCTCCATTTGCTCAGAATCTCAACCGCAAAACTGTCACTCCTTATTCCAACGCATTTCTGAGTTGGCACTTTTAATGATCAAATCTTCAATCTGGAAATTATCTTGGAGGCTAAAAATGGTGAATAATGTTATAACCAACTAATTAAAACTATCATTGATAAAATAATTCATAATCATCAATTTATTAGAAATAAAGGAAGATAAATTATATTCATCCATAAGAGCATAAATCATTTATAAAATGGATTTAAATGATAAATTATAACAAATGATATAATAGAGAAGAGTAAAAATGGATGAAATAAGTGTTACAAAGTAGTCGTATTCACGGCCCAACAGCTATGAAGAAGAAAGGAAAAGAGGACAATCAGGAACTTAAAGAGAGGTTGGCAGAGACTGATGCACAACAGAAAATTGAAGACATTGTTATTTGTACAAATTGTAAAAAGAATAAGGGTGAATGTAATCAACAACTTGGAAAGAGACAGGAAATCTCATAGGATGAAGGCAAGGATGCTTTCGTGAACTATGCATTTGTAGTAAGCAGCAAAGGAGTTCAGTGGAATGTGATATTCATGGTGTTGACAATAATTTTTATTGTTGTAAAAGGCACTTTACAGTGGAATGGAAAATTTGTTGTATATGGTGATTTTGCTTCCTGTATAGGAACAAAGAGAAATTTAGGTTCTAAAATCAGAGATTGGCATATTTTGATTGAAAAGAAAGAGGAATGGAAAAGGAAACTTAGTGGCTTATATATTTGTAAGGAAGAAACACGAAGAATGAAAATGAGTGTGGAAGGAAAGAAGGCCAAAGAGAAGAGCAGAGAACATAATTAATAAATTAGACAACATTCAGAACAAAGTGAAGACAAAGAAGACTTTTTCAAGAGAAGAAAACATGAGAAGTTTGGCATGTCATATGCATATCAAGAGAATGACAAACCAGAGAAAACTTGGAGTAGAGTTAATGAGGAAAGAGATGGAAAATGTAATGTATTTTCTAATTTTGAATTATCAATTGTTGAATGTGGTTTTCAGGATGAAGGAAAAACTGCTCTTGGAGATATGTTTGCACAAGTAAACGTAAAGGAGTATGTAGGTTTTCGAAATGCATAAAGTCAAATTTCCTTATGGAAACAAGAAGATGAGAGTAAGAAACTAGTTGACTCGAAGTTCTGGATGAAGGAAGGAGAGTTGGCATAACTCTTAAACAAGTCACTACAGAAGAGAAAGAAAATTATAGACGATGTGAAAGTACATTCCACAAACATATTTTGTTTTTAATCCAAAGAATATTTTAATATCAGGAATTTATTTTGAATTTGCAATTGAAAATTGGGATGAGCAATTCAGTTAAATTTAATAGGAATATGGAGGAAATTGAACAAGGTTCAATAACCAAAATATTTGCAACTGATGGAAAGTATGTGGTTGAATAGTTATATGTTCATGTCTTAAACAAGAAACAATCTTCTTTTGAGATTGAGAGGATTCTACTCAAGATATTGGATAAGTGGATGATGAAAACTATAAAGGTGATGAGCATGAGAAATTGTCAAAGTCAGCAAGTCAAGGAAAGATGGAAGGATATACAGGACAACATAAAGGAAATGGTTTATAGATAGAATAAGATGCTGGTGATTGAGTCAAAAATCAGAATATACAGTCAGGTACAAAACAGTGGAAAATACATAAAGTTGGAGCTCAATTCTATTGAGATGATGATAAGACAACAATAGACACAGGAGCATAAATTTATGTTGTTTGACGAGTTGTTTATGCAGAATATCAACATCAAAACACTATGTAGTGAAGATTATCATGACACCAAAGTGAAAGGACATCCACAACACAGAGTTTGGCAGCCAGGAGAAAGAGAGAAGGTAGTAAATGCACCTGCAATTGAAAGAGGTCAGGCAACCAGTTGGAAGATGAAACCTAATGAAGTTTACAACAAAGGAAGTGGGAAGACTCATGAACAAGAGTCCATGAATTATTTCAACCTGTGGAGTCTGATGCAGGAGCATTCTTCAAAACTTATAAGACCCATGAGTCTTAGTTCACATTTACTAAAGGGAGTGGGTTCCCTTAATCATTTTATTTATTTTTCTAAGTTCAGTTGAGTTGAGGGGATTTTAATTGTAAATTTATTTATGGAGAATATGTCGTGAATGTAGAGATATTAGAGGCAATTGAGTAATCCTAGGAAGAGTGAGGATTTGAGGGATTTAAATGATTAATTTGGGTTTCTATTTGAGAAAAGATTGGAGCTAAAGAGATACTTTAGGAGAGAGTGAGAGATTGTTGGATCTGAACTAAATTGGTTCATGAATCCGTTCTTGTATAAATTGTGATATTTTGAATAATTCGAGAGGTTAGCTAGAGGTTAACTAAGGGCTAGATAGGGGTTAGAAAGACAGAAGATAGTAAGAGCAAGAGTGACGAGTTAGGAAGAGCAGTAGATGGATTTTATGGAAAAGAACTGAAACAGTCGAATGTGACTGTTTTCCTTGTAAATATCTTATAAAAGTACCAAAACAGTGTGGATTTGTATATATCATGTGTGGAAATTTGTGTTTGTATGTGTCTTAATAGCCTTATGGTGCGTTGACTATGAATCTGAGAAATAATGTGGAATTTGTGTGTTGAATAGCATTAATGACTGATGAAATTTCCTTTATGGGATTAGCATTAATTGTCTCATAAAACCTGTGTATAGGCATGTATAGATCGAGATTTCCTTTTGAATTGACAGAAATTGTAGGGAAGCAGTTTTCGTCTGATCAAAGGAGATCAACACATATCGCGTCAGAACATCCAAGCAGGTTAACATAAAAAAATGGATGCGATGTGGTTATTAAAAAGAGTTTAAGTGGTATCTCGCGTGGGTAAGAAAATGGTAAATGGTATTTGTATGAAGCACGTGATGAACCATGGTGATGCCACATAGCACAAGGATGAGAAACCAAAACCTCTTATATCGTGTGATTACAAAACAATAACTATCGGGCTAGTTGAAGCACGATGGCGTGATAGTTGTTGGATCGCTACTGAACCAATGGTGGAGATCGTGGCATGGAATCAACTTCGCAATTCGCAAGGTTTATGAGGAAAGTGTTAAGTCATCATAAAGTAAACAATTTTTTTTGCAATGTGAAAAGGGGAGGACACATGTTGGCTTAGCGCTTAGTGTATGATATAAAGTTCTATTATGGATATTCACGTCGGGAGGTCCCACAAGCCATGTAGAAAAGGGTTGCAGAATATTTCGTTTAATTTAGAGGGAAAAGTCTCTGCTTATAGAATTGATTGATGAGAATCAGGAGTAAGGTTGAAGAGGGATTTTTCTTAACCCATAGGAATATATTAATGACTAATCACCTAGAATCAGAGCATTAACCTAGGTTATACAATGGTGTTTAGTGTTAACCATACATGATAGTTGGGTTAACATACTAGATTTGCATAAGTATCCCTCACAAAAGGGTCCTATCATAAGCTTCTTTTATAGATATAACCATGGTAATTAGATACATCATGGAATCATGGAAGAATTAGAAACAAGAGCTCAAGACATCACCATGGGAATCATGAAGAACCAAAATACATGGCAGTCAAACATGAAGGATATAGGTCATGGGAACCTCATTGGACATTATAGGAAAGGAAGAAGTCATCTAGGACAAGGATCATCATAAAAGAATGAAACATTTTCTAGATAGGGATATGCAAGATCACCAAGATTCTCTGATGGAATCCTCATTAGAGGGTTCACTAATCTAGAGAGGAAGAAAGTGTTTCATCAAAACTCCAAATTGTCGGGTTCATGGGATGATGGTATGATGACATGAGAGATTAAGTATATCAAGGGGTTGAAGGTATTTTCAATCGAGGAAGCTGCTGGAAGAAGCCTAGATGACCTAAAGGTAAAATTAGGTATTTATGCTTGTATTTAATTTTATGAAGTCAATGTCATATGGTTGGAGGTAACATGGATCACTATTTCTATCTTTAGAACCATGGTCAAGAGAACAAGGATCTCCTCCTATGAAAGGATCCAGGAAGGCATAAGTCACACCAAATGAAATCAACATAATATGTACTCATATGAAGTATGAGGTGGTTGTATAAAATAAAGAAACTCTAATTGAAAGATTGTGGGAATGGAGTGTGTGAGAAAGGAAGAGATCGTGAGATATACAACCCTAATAAAGGTGATCAACATCCAAAGGACTAAGAAGACTTGACTAGGAAATCTCCTAGAAAGATATGAAGACTCTAATGGAAAAGATGAAGACCCTTGACCATGGATATCTTTGGAAGATGTGTCAACATGTATGCAGGATGTTGATACCTACAAATATATGTCATGATGGAGAGCCATCTTGTAAGGTATGATTTGATTTAATAGTACGTGTTTATTTCTGGAATAATATATGGATGAGTGCATGTAGGGCTACTGGAACAAGAGTTGTAAGTACAAGTAGAACTGGAATTCATGTGGTGGATGGAAATTCCTAAAAGAAGCATGATGGGAAAGAAGCAGCTATATGACGAAGGTTCTAGATATGTATCAAGAAAGCCACTTTCCATCAAGAAAGGAATGACATGAAAAACTAAGAAGGAAAGTGATCGATGGTTGATGCCCCATAAGGAAGAATCTCAACTAAATTTTATGACATCATGGAAAGAAGTTGATAAAGTGACTGAAGGACCCACGAAGGAGAAGTTGTTGATGAAAAGACAATTCCCTGATTAAGAGGGAGCTTGGATTGGGTCACCCTTGATTAAAAAGGAGTGATAGATGTGTTTTTATATTTCATGTGTCATGCACTAGACCAGGAATAACAACCATAAGTCTTAGTGAAGGCCATGAAGAGAAATGTAGACACATGATGGATGTATCCTCCCTAATTGAGAGGGAGAGATAGACACAACAGTCTTGTATTCACCTGGGAAGAAAGAATGGGAGGATTAGGTAATCATTTGGCATCTAATGCTCTTTGAGGATTTGTAGGGCATCCAAGATAATAGTAGGTAGGCTGACTGATATTCTTTGAGGGTTGGGAACGCAAGATAAGAATAATCCTAGAATGTCATACTTAGTGAACACCCGGGCGGGTATGTACCTTGAGAGACAATGATGAAGGTGTCTATAGTCATTGGTCTTGCCAACATTGCGCTTTGATCTGATGAGATATAGAGTTTTCAGTCAATGCCTTACTGTGGAAACAATTTTGGTTGCTATGATGCTATAAAAATTGGTTATCAATCCAGTTCTTCTTATGAGAAATTATTTGGATTGAGAATGACCAAGTACCGTTATGAATACCTGCCTAGTTAAGAGGGAGTGTTGAAGAAAGTGTAAATAGGTTCGGTCTTCATGACATTGTAATTATGATTTTTGTAAACAAGAAAATGAATTTATTATTATTCCTTGTTGCATGGGTTTCTGTTGTAGCAGCTAAAACAAGCCTCCAAAATTTTTCCTTAGATTCATTTTGGAGCTTCCCTACCAACCATTCGTAGCAGCATGTCTTGCATTGTCAACTACATAGGCTTCCACTGAGTTTTGGTGGCCTGCTAGCCTATGCATGTCAACTTGTTTGTCTCCCACATGTAGGCTATCATTCCAGACTTAGAAAATGTTCTAGCTGAGATGCTTCCCCTAAAATTTGTGCAATTCTAGAGGGGAACCAATTTTCCCTCCAGAAATTGCACAATCCTACTGGGCTGCCTTCTAGGTTCTAGAATTACGCAAGCTAGCCATACAACCTTCCCTCTAGCCATTGCGCAATCTAGCCCACATTGGGCTTCAAATCAGAAATTGTGCAATTCTAGGAGGCAGTGACCTACTATCCCCAAAAATTATGCAATGCCTGATGGACAACAAACCTTGCTTAGCCTAGAAACTATGCAAATTGCATCCCCAGGATTGTAGACTGTTGCATGTGCTTTCAGGTTTACTAGTTCCCTCCTGGACTAATCAATCCTGATTTGCACGCATGGGCTTTTTTTCCTGAAAAGGAAAAATTAAGAAGCATCCCTAGATTTAGGGATCTACTTTTAGCAGTTGGAGGTTACATTCGAAGATTGTTTTAGAAACCTTCCACCAAGTGTCTCTTTCTCCTAGATTTGTGGTATGTGTGTCATAACCTTGATCTTATAAAACCTCATTCATTTGACGCTGCAAAGATCATTCCTCACATCGATCTTCTAGCTCTGACATCCCACATCACATATAGGAGTCTTTCGCACATTCAGATCACCTTTTTAAGGGTAAGTCTGCTTCTCATGTCTTGTGTTACATTTCTATAGCTTTTTGTATTTCTCTTTGTGTAAGTGTTTTATGCTTTATTGCAATGAATGCTTGCTATTGTTTTGATGCATGTTAGCTTGTAGAAGCACTATTTTAATTTTCCTTTACATCTCACTATTGTTACATGCATAACACTATTTCTGCACTGATGGTCATTTTTGCAGTGACTCGCTTCACACACATGCTCGCTTTCCTGTTTTTTGAATCTTGCACTCACTACTTGCATGCATGATCATTCACTCTTGCTTAAACTAAGTTTGACCATGCATTCAAACCTTCTCATGTTTTCAGTTCCCTGTCGATGGGTCTGGGCTACCTTGCCCTAGACCTTGCCTTACCCAACCCACAATGCACATCCATGAGAATGAAGGCTCTGCCTTCCTCGCAGAAAATACGCAAAATTGCCCATCACTGACCCCCAGACTTGTTATGTGCAATTGTGGGAGGAAGTGCGTAGCTGGCCCCAGAAACTACGTGATGCACTTTGCTGGGTTTGCATGCCCTTGGTGACAGAAACTGCACATTACGTAGTTTCAATCCTTAGTAAGCCAAGATGGATTGTGCATTGTGCAGTTCCAGTAGTTAGTCAACCTCCTAACAACCCAGACTATGCGTTGTGTAGTTTTGGTAGTCAGTCTCCCAGCCTCTTTGTGGAAATTGTGCAATCTTCATAATTAGTCACACAGGTATGTTTCAAGTTGGTCCTCAAGTTTGTTTTGGTTTTAAATTGATAGATTTCTTGCCATGAGTGTTGCTATGTCTCTAGGTGTCGCAGGTGTTTATCTGCCTCTCAACAGCATAGGTACAATGCCCCCCAAGAGAGCAGAGTCAAAGGACACAGTTGAGAGCGCAACTGGGGAATCAGTTGAACAAGTGTGTATGAACTTTCTTATCTATGAAGACACAAAGTTGTTCATAGATAAGGATATCAAGATGAAATGGCAGCATCATCACAGCGAGCAACACCATTAGTAGTGGCAGAGGGTAGTAGACCTGCATGCGACAAAGGTAAAAGGAAGGTTGTTGATAGCACAGAGGCATAGCAAAGCTAGAATTTAAAAGCAGATCCACTCGTGATGAAAGGAGCTTTGGGGATTGAGTCTACGAGGCGACAACACAACAAAATGATCGCACAAAGGAAAAGAGAGAAACATAAGATGGAGTAAACATAAAAGGAGTTGTAGCAGTTGAAATGACAACTCAGGGAAGAACAAGAGTTGCACAAAAGAGAGAAGGAAGCGTAGCAGGAACAAGTACATTAGGAGGCGCAACATGCACAGACTGATGAAATTGCACCCATACATGTTATAAACCCATCCCAACATCTAGCACAGAGTAGACAAGGTGAGCAGCGTTGTCAATCACAAGCACGGATGTTCAGGAGCATGGATGTCATTGTGTGCATCCATGCGATCCCATCCATTGGCATACTCACTAAGGTGAAGACAAAGAATGAGGTCCAACTAGAGCTAGACATGTATTTCGACAATTTGATGCACATAGCCACCAACACAGACTTGGAGATCAACATAAACACTATGCATCAATATGTTGCTGGTCCAGCTACACTCAAGACTATGATGCACATGTTATCAGACGAGTTGGACAGAGTTGCCAAATAAGTGTACCCAAATGCAATGGAGGCAAGAGTTTTCTTCCCGAAGAATGTCACCGTAGAATACATTGACACCATCTCAGACTACCAATCTTAGCATCGGTTCAACACCATTAATCATCGCGAGGATGTGAAAGAGTTGGTCTTCCCACAACTATCTGAGTCTTAGTGATGCCTTGCATGGCTTACTCAAGCCTATTTTGTCTCACATGGGTACAAGTGAAGATTGTAATGTAACATCTTGTAAAAGTGAAAGAGAAAGTGTCGATAGTAGAATGTAACAATCATGTAGTAGTTGAAGAGTTTTTTCTATTTATAGAACCTCATAACTCATTGTATAATATTTTGGGAGCCAAGCTTCCTATAGGTGTATCTTAGAGAAATATTGGAGTGTATTGTAACGAGCCTTGGCTCCTCCACAATGTAGAGCTAGTATATCTCTTTGGAGGAGCAGACGGTAGTGACTATAACATTATGCTATTGGAACTAGTGGTTCATCATGGTTGCATCGTATGATTGGATCTTTCACTCTTAATATAACAGAGGCAACACGTTTCATGCATATGTTGTTATTGTATTTTAGTTATCTTGGTTACTCTAATAATATGTATTTGTTTTCTTATGCATGTATGTATATTTCTATATATGTATGTATGAATCTTACTGAGATGTGTTTTTGGTTTAACCATCACTTTGGATCATTGGTTTCCCTGCCTTCCAACTTGTGATGTATCTTTTCTTGTGCATTCCCTTTCAACCTACGTGTTTCCACAGGTTTCTAAGGGGTGCACTCATTCCCCTTTTTTCATGTTAGAACCCTTCATGCACCTTCATTAGCTTGTTGTGCTGGTCACACCCTTGCTACCAACAAGGACATCTTGCTTGCCTCTACGTGCAACCATGGTCAAGGTGATACCATATGACCCACTGTTGGGACTCCTACACCAAATGGTCTGAGGTCTATTTGGAACTCCTACACCAAATGGTCCGAGGTCTATTTGGAACTCCTACACCAAATGGTCTGAGGTCTGGTTGGGACTTCTTATCGAACATACCCCCTGACATGTTGGTGAGTCCATCACCGTCAACATTTTGGTGCTAGAAGGAGGGCCATATGACAGGTTGAGTCCTCACAATCTATTTTGAATCTCTGCATACTTGTCATGACTAACTATAAAGTTTCTCTTCCGGAGTGTATGTCTTATGGAAAAGACTTTGAAATCTTGGAAGAGCTCTAGGATAACTTGTCACATAAAACATGCGATGGTGGAGGTTATGTAGCCTTGGTTAGGCACGTGGTCGACGTTTTAGGATCATGTGAAACAGTTGAAATCTTTAAAGATTACATGACCTGCGCACTACTAGCATACACACTTCAAGGGCACCCAACGCATTGGTGTGCCACGCTGCCTGAAAAATCGATTCATTCTCTTTCTCATCTAGTCGTAGAGATAGACCGTGCTTTCAATCATTTTGACTGTAAAGAACTCAACAAAGAAATTATGAAATTATTGAAAGCACCTGATGAATCTATTGAACAATTTTACATGTTCTTTCGTAATCTTGCATACCGATTTCCCGAAGATGAAATTGATTGGGAATTTCTCGATGGAAGATTTGAGTATCTTCTTTACATATCCAAAAATTTATAATTCTTAAAATCATTTGAATCCCACTCAGCATACTTTGGTGATGGAGCTATGCAATCATAGGTAGACACAGTTTCTGTCACAAGTGACCCTCTGCCTTCACCTCATCAAACAACTCCACCACTGCAAAGTGATGTGGGAGAACATGCACACACATCTATTGAACTGTCACATCCTCCCACCCCACATGCTCTTAATATCTATGCAGATTTGGCTTGCAAGCCTGCTGGTTTTCACGTGGATCCCTCAACCCCCATCCCTTCATTCCATTGATCCTCAAAATTGTATTGTCTTGTGTTCTCACGTTCCATACTCCACACTTGTTGTGAACGAGGATCATGTTGTTGACAGAGTTGGTGTTGTGCAGTTAACCTGCACTATCATTCATGATGAGTGTGTGTGGGAATCCAAAGAAGAACCAGTGGTGAAGGATGAATCCCTTCCACCTGCACCTCATCCACTCTATCCTTACATCCGTTGTGATTCTGGCACAGTTGATTTCCCCTGTGAAAAAATCATTTCTAGATGTTTCTACTTCTGATCATTCACAGGACACATCAGATGTCAGTTTGTCATTACATTGCAGAGATGACACATATTCCTCTAAAAATTCATCCAATCGATCATCTATCATTTTTGAAAACATAGAGGGTGAACACACTTGCTTCTCATCTACCCCTATGCACGATTCATTAAATCATGAGGATGTCGACAAACATCCAATTTTTTTTTTATCGTAGTTGTTGTGATCTCTGTACTTCTTCATTCGATCATGATTTTGATTCACTTGTTGTTAATATGTCTAGGCCACTGGTCTCCAATGATCTACCTATCGATGAATTTGAAACCCTATAGGTTGCCGAGGCACTTCAACCCAAGCTAATGGTTATGCCATGCCCTTGCTATCTTGAGGTTGGTTTCACTTCTGATCAAGAAATTGTTGAAACACACAAGGCTCCTCACCACTCTCTGCTTTGCATTGAAGATCAACTAAACACCCAGATTTTTCTTCCTTCACTCAAATCAAATGATCCCATCGATCTTGCATTGGGGGAATCTTACACAGAAAGCACACTTGTGTGACATAAGTGGTCTATATTTCTCATGTTTTATTGCATTTCACAGTCATTAGAATGCGTATTCTTAACATCTACCAATGTAGCTCAACGCCATGGCAAGTCCACAGAGTACATGTCATGCACTTTCACTCATTTATTTTCTGTGGACACATTTAAACCCAGAGTGTGTTTGTATTCATCCTTATATCCTTCATGTTTGTTGGTTTGCGTGAGTGTGATATTTGTGAACCACGCCTTCACCAACCTGGGTCGACCAATGCACCGATGACTGCATTGGAAGTATCACTTCACGTGAGCAGACACATGCACTGTTAGCTTAGGAGTAGGAGTAGTGTTTGCTTCTTGTTGGTTTTATTGCATGCATGTTTTCTTTCTTGTTTGTTTGTTTGTTTGCTTGCTTGTTTGCTTACTCCCTTTTCTTTCAAATTTTCTTTTTCTCTTCACTCTTTTGTTTTTATTTCTTGTTTACATTCGTATGTTAGTTTTGCATGAACCGTGTGCGATTCTTAAAACAAGCTCGGTAAAGTACAAGAGGACTTGTGGAGTTACAAATTCTTGGTTATATATCATCCTATATCTGTATGAAGAATTTGTGACTTTAGTCCATGATACACCAATGGAAAAATGTGTTTTGTTCGAAGTGAAGCTTGATGAAAACACAATTCTTGCACACTAACTAGTATCACCTATTTTAGTTGGTTGTTGTGGGTTAACCCTTGTCAGCTCAGTCAAGTAGAGTAAGGTGAGGGGGAAATATTAACAAGTATATCAGAGGCATATACAAAATACTTCTCTAAAGGAACAACCTCTTATGTTCTCAATAAGTCAAGATCCCTCTTCCACCTCTGAAATGAAAAAGTTCTATGCATAATTTTTGAAAAAATGAAATAATGAAAATATGAAAAATTTTGAAAAATAAAATAAAAGATAAATAAGGAGAAAGAAGGGAAATGCTTCCTATGTAGAGAGGTGATGCAAGTAACTCCGTCAAGGTACTGACCAAGCTCATTGGCAGCAGAGCGATGCTTGTGTTCTTGCATGACTCCGTCCGGGTACTATTAAGGCCTGTTGGCATTAGAGCAACACCAAAGATGAAACTTAAACTCTGACTATCATATTGCTTGTGTATGAATATAGCCCTCATCCCTAATCAAAACTGCCATGTTGACTTGCCTTAGAATGTGTGATGATCGACCAAGAGCATGGTAGGTGCTACATATTTCAATCAAGATGACCTGAGAATCGAGCAATACTTCCATAGGAGTTAGAATTGGTTTTCACAAAACAAGGTCCATTCAGAGGGCTAGAATTCTACTAGTGTGTCACCAAGTGTTGTAGTGGCTACAACCACCCTCCAAAATTTTTCCTTATCTTCATTTTGCATCCTCCCTACCAACCATCCATAGCAGCATATCTTGCATTATCAAGTACATAGGCTTCCACTGAGTTTCAGTGGCATGCTAGCCTGTGCATGTCATCTTGTTTGTCTCCCACCCGCAGGCTCTCATTCTAGACTTAGACAATTTTTTTGGCAGAGATGCTCCCCCTGAAAATTGTGAAATTATGGAGGGGAACCAACCTCCCCTCCAGAAATTTCACAATCCTATTGGGGTGCCGGTTGGGCTCTAGAATTGCACAATCCATCCCGACAACATTCCCTCCAGAAATTGCATATTCCATTCAAACATTGGGCTTCAGTTAAGAAATTGTGAAATTATTGGAGGTAATGACCTGTTGGCCCTAGAAATTGTGCAATGCATGAGGGGCAACCAGCCTTGCTTAGCCTAGAAACTACACAAATTTCATCCCCAGGCTTGTAGATTGCTTCATGTGCTTTCAGTTTGACCAGTTCCCTCCAAGACTAAGCAATCCTGATTTGCGTGCATGGGCTACTTTTCTCAAAAAAGTAAAAGCAAGAAGCATCCCTAGATTTAGGGATCTATTTTTAGCAGTTGGAGGTCACATGCAAAGATCGTTTTAGAAACCTCCTACCAAGTGTTGCTTTTTCCTAGATTTTTGACATGCGCTTAATAACCTCGATATTATCAAACCTCATTCATTCGATGATGCAGACTCATTCCTCACATCGATCTTGTATCTCTAACATCCCACATCACATACAAGAGTCTTTGGAACTTTCGCCTCACCTTTTTTAGGGTAAGTCTACTTCTCATGTCTTGCACTGCGTTTCTGTTTCTTTTTGTATTTTTCTTTGTGTAAGTGATGTCTTCTTGATTTCAATGAATGGTTTCTTCTGTTTTGATGCTTGTTAGATAGTAGAAGCATTGTTTCAGTTTTCTTTTGCATCTCACTACTGTCGCATGCATGACACTATTTCTACACTAATGGTCGCCATTGTGGCGGCTCACTTCACAAAAATGCTCGCTTTCCCATTTTTTGAATCTTGCACTCTATGTTTGCATGCATGATCATTCACTCTTGCTTACACTCAGTCTCACCATGAATTCAAACCTTCTCATTTTTTCAATCGCTCGTTGGTGGGTGTGGGCTGCTTTGGCCTAGACCTTACCTTTCCCATCCAGCAATGCACATCCCGAAGAAAGAAGGCTCTTCCTTCCTCCCAGAAAATGTGAAAAAATGGCCAACACAGACCCCCAAGCTTGCTCTGTTCAATTCTGGGAGGCAGTGGCTAGCTGGCCCTAGAAACTGTGCAATGTAGTTTGTTGGGTTAACACGCCCTTGCTGACTGAAACTACACATTGGCGCAGTTTCAGTCCTTAGTAATCCAATTTGGATTGTGCATTTCATAGTTCCAACAGTTAGTGAGCCTCTTGATAGCCCACACTGTTCCTTGTGTAGTTTTGGCGTCTCCCAGCCTCCTAGTGGAAATTGCATAATCTTCATAATCAGTCGTAATGTATGTTGCAATTCAATCCTCAAGTTTGTTTTAGTTTTCAACTAACATATTTATTTTCGTAAGTGTTTCTATGTCTCCATGTATCTTAAGTGTTTGTATGCCTCTCAATAGCATAGGTACAATGGCCTCCAGGAGAGCAGAGTCAAAGGACACCATTGAGAGTGCAACTAGGGATGCAGTTCAACAAGTGTCTATGAGCTTGCTTACCTATGAAGACACCAAGTTGTTCATAGACAAGGATATCAAGATGAAATGGAAGAAGCATCACAACAAGCAGCAGTAGAGGGTGGTAGACCTACATGCGATAAAGGCAAGAGGAAGGTTGTTGATAGCACAAAGACGAAGAAAAGCTGCAAGTTCAAAGCAGATCCACTTGTGATGAAAGAAACTTTGGGATTAGGCTACAAGGTGACAACACGATAGGAGGATCACGCAAAGGAAAAGAGAGAAAAAAAAGATGGAGGAAACATAAAAGGAGTTGTAAGAGTTGAAATGACAACTCAAGGAAGAACAGGAGTTGCACAGTGGAGAGAAGAAAGCGCAACAGGAACATGTACAACAAGAGGCACAACTGGCACAAACTGATGAAAATGTACCCATACAGGTTATAGACCCATTCCAATAGCTAGCACATAGTAGATAGGGTGAGAAGTGTTGTTGATCACATGCACGGGTGTTTAGGAGCATGGATGTCATTGTGCACACGCATGAGATCCCATCCATTAGCACACTTACTGAGGCGTAGACAAAGAACCAAGTTCGACTGGAGCTGGATATGTACTTCGACAAGTTGATGTGCACAACCACTGGCATAGACTTGGAGATCAACATAGAAACTATGAATTAGTATGTTGTTGGTCTGGATGCATTCAAGACTATGATGCACATTTTATCAAACGAGTTGGACAGAGGAACCAAATCAGTGTACTTGGATGCAACGGAGGCAAGAGTGTTGGCCTCTGATTTTGACTTATTTTTATTATGATTATTTTGATATTTATCACTTTTTACCACTATATTTCTGCCATATTCACCTGATTTTCATCCATCCATATATAACAAGGTAACTTAAGTAAGTATTTTAATTATTTTAGTGTTTTTCTAAAAAATGAACATTTAATTAAAATTCAGATAGAACTAGAAAAGCTTGTAATAGCTCCATTGAAGTCATGGTTGCAGGACACCTGGGCTCAAACCAATCGTATATATGGAATGAACATGTATTGGGACACCTCAAAATAGATGTGAAGTAGCCCATCAATGTGGGTCAAACTTGACCAGTGATCCAAAATATCCCCTGAAAAAGGGGCAGTTTTAGGCTTTTTGGGGTTTCTTCCCGACTTTTTGTAACTAACGGATATTTTTAACCTGATGAAGTGGGATAACATTAATGATAGTTGTTTCAGACTTTTTAGCTTATGTAGTTATTATTTTTACTATTTGAGAAGAGGCATTCATAGTTAGAAACAATGGAGAAAAATTGAAGACTATTATTTTGAGATAATTGAAGACAGAGATTTTGTTTTATGATTTCTTTGTTCTTACTACAGTGAATGAGTTCTTGTAGCTGAGTGTTTTAACATTGTACCAGCAAGGTTGGAGGGCCCCCATACCAAGCTAAGTACACCTTTTTGTATAATGTTTATATTTGTGCATTTACTAGTTTGGTTCTTCATGTTCACCCTATTTATTTGTTGTAAATATTTATAGAAGTTTTCAATATGAATTCATTTTATGGCCATGTTTTAAGTGAAGATTTCCTTCCTTTCAGTAATTAGCTTGAATGTGGAAGGACAACCATGACTCTTAGAAAGGAGCCTCTTCTCCATGAGCTAGGACTAAACTGAAGCAAGATTCACTTTCTTAAATGATTTTCTAGATTACATTCTTATGCTTTCATAGTTTACATTCTCTCATGCTTTCTTAGATGTTTGTAAATGTTATTATAGAAATATTTTAAGGACAACCAGGTATCTTTGAAAAGAGCATCTTCTTCATCTTCTAAAATAGGCTAATCCCATTAACCAATCATGTATGATTTTAAAGAATAGATCCAAATGTTTTTACTTTCTTTTGTCGAATGAATTATATTTTTAATATGCATTTCCATTTTCACAACTAATTTCTATATTAGTTTTTATCCAAAATTCCATAAATTGTGGTTTTCTTCTAAGATTACCAACCTGGATTGATGAGTAAAATATATGTTTTAATTTACCTAGTAAATTGAACTAACAAAGGGTTTTATTCAAGAAGAATGTCACCACGTAATACATGGACACCATCACGGACTACCAAGCTTGGCATCAGTTCACCATCGTCGATCATTGCGAGGATGTCAAAGAGTTGGTCTTCCCACGTCTGTTCGAGTCTTAGTGATGTCTTGCATGGATTACTCAAGCATATTTTGTCTCACATGGGTACATGTGTAGATTGTAATGTAACATCTTGTAAAAGTGAAAGAACAAGTGTCAATAGTAGAATGTAACAATCATGTAGTAGTTGAAGAGTCATGAGGGTAGGTGAAGAGTCACAAAGGGGAATGTCAAGGGTCACCCCACCCTTTTCTATTTATATAACCTCATAAGTCATTATACATGATTTTGGGAGCCAAGTTTCCCATAGGTGTATCTTAGAGAAAGCTTGGAGTGTATTGTAACAAGCCTTGGCTTCTCCATAGTGAAAAGCTAGTATATCTCTTTGGAGGAGCAGGAGACAATGACGGTAACATTCTGCTGTCGGAACTAGTGGTTGGTGATGGTTGCATTGTATGATTGGATATTTCACTCGTAATATAACAAAGGCAAGATGTTTCATGCGTATGTTGTTATTGTATTTCAATTATCTTGGTTACTCTAATACTATATGTAGTTGTTTTCTTACGCATGTATGTATGGACTCTTTCTATATATGTATGTATGAATCTTACTGACATGTGCTATTGGTTTAACCATCACTTTGGATCGTTGGTTTCCCTACCCTCTAGCTCATGATGTATCTTTTCTCATGTGTTCCCTTTTAAGCTACTTGTTTCCACATGTTTCTAAGGGGTGCAATCATTCCCCTTTCCGTGTGTTAGAACCCTTCATGCACCTTCCTTGTCTTGTTGCGTTGGTCACACCCTTGCTACCAACAAGGACATCCTGATTGCCTTTGTGCACAACTGCGGTTAAGGCGATACCATACAACCCATTGCTGCAACTCATACACCAAACAGTCTGAGGTCTAGTTGGGACTTACCAGGGAGATCCCCTGACATGTTGGAGGGTCCAACACCATCAACAATTTCATGGGCAAGAGGTTTATTTTATAGGTGGCTCCCATTGAGAGCCTTAGGATTTATTATTAAAGAGTCAAAGTCATGAAGATATCTTCTTGAGCATTTATGTAATTTATATGAGTCAACCTAGTGTCTAGATCAGCCCTCCATGACAAAGACAATCCTCTTGAAGAAGGAAACAAGAAAAATGATGAATAACACAGTCATGTTGGCCTGAAAATGAATTAAATAAGTTAAACAAGTCATGTCGGCTTGCAAATAGAGACACATCAGTTCAGTGTGACATGTTGAATTATTTATGGAGACATAAATACTATATATACCCCACTGAAATTCGCAAAAGTACAGGTGCAAAACGCGTATCCCTTTGAAGTTTCAGATGTTAGTTACAGGAATATTTTCTTATGACATAGTAAGGTAATTGCAGAGTTTGTCCATGATGTAACATGTGTATTTTTTCAAATGAGTAGAATAGTTACAGTCTTGGCACAATTGTGATGGAGAGTATCACGATGATCCCACAATAGCACAAAGTCTTGACACATTTGTTATAATACCCTCTCAAAATTTTAATAGTCACAGCCTTGGCATGACTATAATGATGAGGATCTTGGTGCATACTGTGTCTCAGCATACTAGACATACACAACATATCT
Organism: Pinus taeda; assembly: GCA_000404065.3. Lineage (NCBI taxonomy): Eukaryota > Viridiplantae > Streptophyta > Pinopsida > Pinales > Pinaceae > Pinus > Pinus taeda. The sequence continues at coordinate 20,095 of APFE031186399.1, forward strand.
ATGAGGGTGAAATGCAGGGAGAAAAATCATAGTCATGATCTTGGTATACCTCATAGTGACTCACCATGTCTTGGCATACTTATAGATATAATCATGATACTAATAAAGACATAGATACAATGCAAAGATCGCAGGTAAGATGTGACAATAATGAAGCAGTATTGATCTCATTGTTATATTGAATATCGCAGTGAAAGTGAAACAATATTCTTGATGAAGGTGCAACAAGGTGTCAAGATCTGAATAATGCAATAATGATGACTTCGATGGAGCAACAGTAATGTAGACGATCTTAGAAGTGACAAAGAAGAGGATTGGTGTCTTGGTCTTGGAGTGGCCTAATAGGTCAGGGGTCATGGGCTTGGTATTCACCAATTAGAATCTATATAAGAAGAATTTTGTGTGGGTTTTCCTCTCAAAGAGTGAGAGGTTTTGGCCCTTGCAGAAAGACAACATCTTGTGTTCTTGTCTCTTTGTTTCGGTAGCTATTTTATGAACTAAGACACACTATAATATTAATAATTATGATAATAAGAAAATTAAAAACACCTCACAAATAGTTATCATGATAAGAAGCATCACATTAACTCTAACTACCCTCGATTCTTCAGCAGATTCCATGGGAGAAACTTAAGGATCTTTCTTATCCTCACCTAGCATATGTTTCCTTATTGACTATTGTATGATAATCCTAGTCGATGATGACCTCTATGTCTTTCTATAAATATCAATTGAGATTTCAATGAGGTTTCCAAGGGCTCTTTATTCTTTGTAATCAATAGAATTTATTCTAGACATTCTTTCCTCTTCCCATACCAATATCTCTTGCTTCTAATGCTTTTATCATGATGCTATTTTCTAATCAGATGCATGATACCTTATTTATGCTACTTCATATCTTCAAATTCCAAGTGGAAAGTACCTTCTAGTGGAGAAGATCATCTCAGTCACAATAGAGATCTTTTACTTCTTCCTTCTTAAGCTTCTTTGTCTCGGGTTCTTTCACTTCCTCAGTAATATGGGTTTCTTCCCTATCCCTTTTGTCCTTATTACAGTTAGGACAATCTCTTCTATAGTGCCCAAGTTCTTGACATCCATAACATCTTACATTAGCCATCTTCTTCCTTTTCTTTTGAGGACCAAACTTTCCAAATTTCCCTTTTCTTCTTGCCATAGTAGGATATGCTTGATTCTACTCATTTGCTCCCACATCAACCTTTGCCTTTAGTCTAGTTTCTTTGATCTTATAGAGTGACCATAGATCTTGAAATGGAGTATTCTCTTTCTTCCCATACAAACTTGAAGTGAAGTTACCCCATTCTTCCGTTAGTGCATTAAGTACCACTGTGGTCATCTCTCCATTAGACATGACTTCTCCTAGCTCTTGTAGTTGATCTCGAATTTATAATATCCTCATGAAGTATGAGGTTATTCCATCTTCCTTGGAAATATTTAGTTTGTAGAGTTCTTGCATTAATGAGATTACTTCTCCTGCAATACATACAGATAAAAACTCTACCAAGTTGTCATATATAGTCGTTGCATTCTCCAACTTCGATACATATGGGATTAGAGAGTCTTTTATAGATTCTATAAGAATCCTTTGGGCCCTCACTTCTCCCTTCATGAATATAGCATGTGCGTGAGTATCTTCTTTTGGAGGCTAGGTTATTAATCCCTTGATGTGATCCATAACCTCATTCTCAATAAGATTCAAGTCTGTCCTTTTCTTCCATGCAAGGAAATTTGCAGCCCCAACCAATGTATTTATTTCCTTACAAAAAAACATTTTATTATTATTAGATATAGTCATAGACTTACTTGAGAAATTGATGCTTTCTTCCTCCTTAAACTTGATGTTGATAGAGGATTTTCTTCTTTAGCGATTGATGAGAGAGAACTTGATTCACAATCCCCGAATGATTTAATCTTCCTTTTTTCTTGAAGATGGTTTCAAGACTCTTGCTGGTGTAGATTTATTCAATCTAGGTTTTTGAACATATTGACCTTGGTAGCCCTTGAATATGATATGATCCTTATTCCACTGCTTGATGTCTTCTTGAATCAATTCCCCTTCTTGACTTCAACACCTAAGCTATGATAACATGTTGAGAAATCTAGGGCATAAGGAGTTAAGAGATTTCTCTACTTGATAATTGCTTGTGACATACTTTTACTTCTTAGCTTATAGTATTTTCTTCATTATGTTATTATTGTATTCTTTTCATCAAGGCAATTACCAACGTTTACAATAAAAGACAAGTGACACAGTATGTAGGCTTCTCAACTAGGGCCAAAACCTCTCACCTATTGAGAGGAAAACCTGATAAAAAATTATTCTTCTAAATCTTCAATTGATGAGTACCAAGACCATGACAAAGACCCTTGACTCAAGTATCCTACCAAGATCCTTGTCACTAACCTTGATGCTCTGCCTCTTCCCTTCCTTGACTTTCTTCTTGATCTCAAACTGCTCTTTTTGGATTCCTCTAGAGATACTTGATCTCTATCCTTAATGCTGCTTCTTTTCAGCTTCCCTTAGAGAATCACATTCTCTAGACTTCACACTGCTCTACTCAGCTATCTCTAGAGAATTTCTGTACCGATAATAGAAACCCTAGTCTCTATACTTCTTCTCTTTGACCTTCTTCTATGTAATAATAATTTCTCCTTCGATCTTCTTTTGATTCCTTCAATCCTTCTTCTCTTGTACCCAAAACAAGTACCCTAGAAGAATAATTCCTTCGATGAACCCAGAAGAAACCTTCCTTCACTACACCTAGAAGAATCTCTCCTTCACTATTGTGGATTATGTAAATCTCCTCTGCGGATAAAGGTGATCCCTTTAGCCCAGGAATGAGTCTAGTCGCAAACAGAACAATCTAATGTAAACTTCCCTAGATTAGAATCGAATAAGAGGGCCTACCTCTTATAGCATTAATCCACTTGATGTTGATCCTTCCTCCTTTCCCCGGCTTCTTTTCGTTCCTTTCGTTCAAACACTTGAAATAAACATGTAAGAGACAACAACAAACATGATAGCATAAAATCAAATTCAATCTACTTAAAAGGTGAAGGATTTTTAAGCTATCAAATCCAACATTAACCAAGATATAGGAAATAAAACATTTGTTGTATTAATAAAACTTCAAAGAGAAATACAACCAAAGCCTTGACGTTGTAGGTTCGTTTTGGCATGTTTGTGTTCCAGCACCATTAGAATCATCTCATGATTCACCCTCAAAATAATGGAAGTTTAAGGCCTCTTTCCTTTTTCTCCAAACCAAATACTACAAGCTTATTCTCCCTTCACACACAAGCTAGAATGCTAAGGTTCTCAATATGGCTCTCAAGATTTGAAGATTATTTAAGCCCTTTCATTAGCTAGCTGAGGATGTGAAATGGGGAGTTTATATAGCTTTGATGGAGGGGAAATGGATCCTATTATGGTGGGAGAGGCCTTATCCCTTTTGGTTTGTTCCATTTTAATAGGGGAAAGGAGCCCAAATAGTCTCTCTCAACTCTATCTTTCTCAACCATCTACTAGACTTCCGTTCATGAAGCTTCTAGACGTGGAAGATTTGACTCCATTTTTAAAAACTTGCCAAAAGAGGGTCGACATGAGTGATGAATGGATCACTTGCACTATTCGGTGCTAGTCCTAGTTTTAAACTTTGCAAATCAGTGCAGGGGAAGAACTAAACACTAGCGTCGGTCTTGAAAATTGGGTTTGAAGGAATATTCTTGGGAAATGAAGTAAGAGGGAAATGTTTTGCAAATGAAGAGGGATGTAAAGACATGTTCTTCATGGTAGGGAAACATATGAGGGTCATTGTAAAGGTCCTCCAGGATCGAGGAACGAGGAGTACAGGGACAGTGACAAAATGTTGTGTAACAAATTCCCCCTAAAGCATGAAGGCCAAACAAGAGTGAGGGTTGAAATGCTTTATGAGTAGATGTGTGGAACCGGAGGCAACCATCAGAAAACCTGAAAACAAGCATAGATACATATACATCATTAAAATCACTGACACATGAGTCGTGGTATGGATGCAACCATCCAGAAAAAGATCATGTAAATGGATCCAAGGTATGGGTGCAGCCACCCAATAAAAAGGATCATATCAAACCCAAGGTATGGTCGAAACCATCGAATAATGAGAAGGATCACATATAACAGGTTATGGTATGGTCACAACAATCCATATGAAAGAGGCATGTATGTAAGCATGATCATGTCACATCACCCTGCAACCTGGACTTGTATAATCTTAGCCTAGGGTCTTGCATTAAAACACGACCTGATCAAAGTACAATTTCTAGCATGTGAATAGATGTGTAGATGTGTTGATGTCGAACATGCTAGAAAATCGCTTGATTACTAGTCAATGATGTTAACTCTTACCAAGCACGAGATAAACCATTAATAATGATAATGGCTCTCAAGGTACCAGCAACACAATTCACAGAGTGTGAATAAGGAACTGAAGTCGAACACTCGTGAAGTCACCCGATCGAAGGTCAATGATGTGAACCTGTTGTCGAGTGTGAAGAACTTGCCATTAGGGCATGCAATCTCTGAGGTACTGAAAGGGAGTCTCTCAGCCAACTTCTAGGATAATGAGCTGAAGTTGACAGGAAGTAACCGTGGTGAAGGAGGGCCATGATGTATCCCACATAATCAACACGAGACAAGGGATGCAATGATTATGAATGATACAGAGAACCAGGAATGAGTGTAAACTGCAGAAGGATTAACTCTTGAACATATCAGCGACATCACTCCAGAGTTTGGCAGATTTCGGATCCATAGGATCGAAGGTCATGATGACATGGTAGGGATCAAATGGAAAGGAAAAAAACTGTGACCAAATCCCAGGAAGGTAAATGATGAAGTGGAGACATCCCAAATCAACATGAAGCAGAAGAGTGTCATGTTCAAGAGTGACTAACTGCTGACACAACTCGTAAAATTTCCCTTTTTCCCCCACCATTTATGGTAGGTACCCCAATTATTTTTTATCGTAAGCTTGAAGGGAATAGCATGTGCTTGCACTGTAAGTCCATCCTTTGGATGAATCCGACCCATTAATATTAATGAGCCCTAGGAAGGAGAAGCTCATGTCCATCATGGCGATGAATTTGATGTCGTTTAATATGTTAACGAGCCTGACAAAGGTGTAACTCAGTATCTTTTTCAACTTTAGAGAGTTTAAAACAGACATGGAAAAGAAAAATCCAAAAGGTCCCTTTTTGTACAGTTGTGTCTCCCGAGCCTGAAAAGGTAGAAAACAATATTTGAGAGAACTGCTTGACCATGTCAGCCAAAGATTACCTTTTTCGTAAATAGTTTATCCTAGCCTAAAAAAGGGGTAAATGTATACTAGGTAAATAACATTTCATAGCATTTCATGAGTTCAAAATGACAAGATCTTGGCAATCTTTTCATGTTTTAAGAGTCGGAAAAGATCTTAAAGCAAACCCCCCATTTTTATTCTCTTTAATGAGTAAAAAAGATAAAAATACGTGATCTTTTCATTTAAGTTTTTTACGAGTCAAGAAAAGAGGTTAAACATGACTCCAACACCATCATCAACAATCAAATCACCTGTCACTACACAAGAAGCAAACAAATTATCCAATTTATAAGGTAAAGATAGGTGAAAAATGCTTTTAAAACTATAAAACATCATGAAAATTTTATAAAAGGGAAAAAGTAATTTATTTTTTACCATTTACCTCTCTTACCTCATTTGGAGCAATTTTTACCCACTTGTGCCCTAAATATTAAGGAGCATATTGTTGGAGATCTAGGAGGCCTATCGACGAACCATTAGTTGCAGGTAAGAGCTGAGGCCCTAAGCTTTGTTTTCATATCCTTTTTTCTTGCTTTTAACCGTTTTTTAGATTTTTTGAGGGGATTTTTGCAAAAAAAATTCATCCTCGGTCAGCACGAGATCCAGGCATGGGATCACGTCGATCGAGGGTTAAAGCCATGGCACTTGCGCCATCAGCACTACTATTTTTAAAACAGTCGTGCCGATGGAGAGAGTATAATTTTTTTCGTTTCCGACTAATTTCATTGCTTTAAATCTGAATTTCCTCTTGCAAAAACTAATGTTTGGGTAAATGCATGATGTTTGTAGGTACATTATGGCAAGAAACATGGTGATCAAGTGGAAAGAATGTGAGCATCAAGGAGTTGATGCATTGGCATTAGAATATCAAAATTTCCTAGATTCTTTGAGGAATTGTGGTTTCCTAAAGTTCTTTCTTACACTGGGCCTTTGGGCTCAACCTGAGCTATTACAATACTTGTCCAGTGTGTGGGACATTGGATGGGAAGTCTTTGTGATCCCAAACCAAGAGCTAGAGATAGAGACTTCAAACTTTTACTTCATCACTAGACTGTCCCACATAGGGGAACCAATCCAATTGTATGGGGCTAGGCCCATTGGGGCGAGTGTGAACATGCTCCTTGTAGAACATTGTCCCGAAGCTCTAAAATATAAAAGCAGAAAGGTTGACATCATAACCATAAATGAAATTTTATTGAAACTGCTGCTCTTGACCATTAACAGAGTTGTTGGGGCTCAAACATTGCATGAGTCCAACTAGTCCAAATTCTAGTATGCCATAGACTGCACAACGTCCACTATCTTCAACTGGGCGGAAGCCGTTAAAGTGAATATAAAACGCGAGTTATCCAAATGCAAGGTGAGGAACCTAATGAAGTTTTGATATGGTTCCATTCAGGTGACTTTCTTCTTGGAACAGATCTCGTTGTTCCACTATCAGCTAGTAGAGGTAAATCCCCCAATGCCATGAGATCCATGGATGGTCTGATGGAGTGATGTAATGCCCAGAACCAGAGGGGGCCAACACATTTCATACAAGCCCTCTTTCTTTGCGTGGCTAAGGCATCAGCTGATTGTGGTAGAGGATTGGCCATATAGCAGTATTGACTTCCGCGACAATCTTGACATGTTGCTCCCCCAAGGGGAGGATTTTGCTGATGGAGGTAAGCAAACAATTTTTATTTTTGATTTTTTTTTATTGTTTTTGAAACATATGTATTCATGACACTTTGATTGTGTAATTGTAGATGTAGGACCAGAGCGACCAGCTGGGATGTCCCCGATCACTAGACGCATTGCTTGACAGTTTCAGACTAGTCCTTATCAGGAAGGAGTCGAAAACGAGGAAGCAATTGCACGGAATCTCGATAACCTAACCAGAGGCATCCTAGAGTATGCTTGGATGGTGAACATTCCATGCCAATATCAGTGGCACACAGTGGGAGTGTCATATCGGATTTGCCGATTACTGACTCGAGTAGTACAAGTAGTAACATGCTAGCATGAGCACCATGTAAAGTAGTCCATAGTCTTGGCGTTTACAGTTTTGAGGCCTGCGAGCCAAGGATGTACTAAACGCATATATTATTTTTTGGGTTTTGGTGTATGACACTCAAACATTATCGACATATATATATATATATATATATATAATATATATATATCCTGTTTACTATGATACGATGTTTTGTTTTTTTCACATATTGCATAGATGTATGTCTAACACATAATTAGCTAATGGATCTGTTAATGTATTCATATGTCTAGGTATGTGATGATATGTGATATAATCAAAATTTCTTTCCAATAGACGAATACGCAAATACATTCTCAATATCTCAGGGTTTCTGATGGAATATTTCCCATTGAGCTGAAGAAAAACAAGTTCTGAATCAAGGTTAACAACCATTTATCAAATGTCAAGAGCAAAATGGATGTTGACAAGAGCTCGATAACCGTGCTATATTCGGCAATTGTATTATTTTTTTGACCCAAACAAACACCTTGAAGATAAATCAAATCACCATTAGGGGCGTAAATAGCCCATGCTGTAGAGGATAAATTCTAGGTACTATAACAAGCACCATCAACAAAACCGATGTAAGGAGTCATAGACATTTGCAGAGCAGGTGAAGACATAATAAGAAGGAAAGATGCTTGGAAAAAACACCAAATCAAAATATAAAAAAAAATGAATAACACACTTATGTAAAAAAGTAGCCATTCGAGATGACTAAGGCATAATCAATAAGCTCATGGGCCCCTTTCTGTAACACAAGCTTGATAATATAGGGCCCACACCACATGGGTTTGAATTTACTTGCCCCCAACTTATCATTATCCTGGTCATATAGCAGGACCATATCACCCTCAAAAAAAGCACGAGGAGAGACCAAATGATAAAAATGGGACTTAACCCACTTTTTCTGTGCTTCAATGACTAAAACATCAAGACGACGGGTTTCATCCAGTTGTTTTAAATAAAAGAGACGCTCTTCTTGAGGTGAGGTTTCAGGTAGTAATTCGACAACCAATTTGAGTGAGGGAATTTCACACTCAATCGGTAAGGTTGCTTCTAGACCGTAGATGAGCTAGAAAGGTGTGAATCTAGTTGTGTCTTTAGTAAAGATTTGGTAGGCCCACAAAGCTGAAAAAAGCATGAGATGCTAGTTGGATTTGTGCATCCCAATGGTTCACTAAAGCATGGTGACTCACACTTTGTTTACTGCTTCAACTTGGTCATTGGCTTGAGGGTAGTATGGAGTTGAGCCATCATGATGTAAGCCCAATGTAGAAGTCAGCTCAGCCATCATGTAATCATAAAAATGGGAGCCATGGTCAATGACAATGGCTTGAGGTTCTCCAAACCTGGAAATAACATGATTGAATAGAAATTTCATTTCCATTTACTGTCAGCTGAATATGCAGGTGGTTCCAGGAAAACTAGTGTCTTTTCGATATGCTAGTCCCACTAGGATTGGTAGCTATCCTAGAAACAAACAATCAAAGCAATTTGCAATTTCCTTTATGTATGATAGATAAGGGAGAAGCAAAGGAACCAACCTGGATCTTCCACTTGACTCCTTTCTTGATTTCTCTCTCCCTTGACAGAGCTTGCACCCCTTCTCCTACTTATCCCACTCAGTGAATACCTATATAGACAAAGTAAGAAAACACCATCAAAGCATCTCGATCTATTATATCATAAACAATGTAGAATCAGAAATACATTGAACATACAATAGCATTCACAAATAACAACATTCACAAATACACGATTGTATGGAGGAAAACTCAAAGAACTTTATTAATAATGGAAGGGAGAATTACAACCTAATTGTCTGATCCAGGATCATCCTCCCAGCATCAAATCCCTCTTCACCTCATGAAAATCAAGATCACCTAACAATACAATGCCCTTTCTCAAAGATAAACTATTAGCACTTCCTTACAAATTACAAAATTCCAGCCCTTAGATCTCTTAGATGAGGGATCCATTTATAGATGTCTACAAGGGTGTGAGTCATCTCTGGGTTTCTGATTAGTTTCATTCCACTTGTTTTTCTTGGTTCCACTTGGATATTTTTTGGATCTCTTACTCATCCTTGGGCGAATTCAAAGAGGCAAGTGTCATAGGAGAAGTTTCTGGAAGATTCCATGAGCATCCACTTAGCAAACTATCTCGGAATTTGTCCATCCTCGCTCATCGCCCCTCACAGAAGACCTCTTCAGTATGCATCGCACCTAGCTAGTGTAGAAGTTAGTATGCATCGCACCTTGACAGTGGAGCATTCAATATGGTCCAGCTTTGGCCAGTTCTGAGTGGTTTTTTAGGTGGAACTTTTGGGGAATGATGTAGTCAGTTGACCATGATCCTTTAGGGTATGAAACAACACTTTTAGGGGTTAAAGAGCCCTTGGTTTATCGACATATAAGATTGGGGTTGCAGTGCCGAAATATGTCTATAACAGTTGCCCCCTAAAGCATGAAGTCATAAATCTTTTGATGTAGTGTGAAATTCTTTATCATGAGGATCCGAGGTATTAAAACTGGAAGGTGACCTATATAAGATACAATATAATACATCATCATTATATTATTTTCATGATCTAGCTAAGGTGGGCATTCCCATGCTCAACTTTATAAATTCATTTTCATGTACATAGGACAGATAATCGTTTGCAGTTGCAGACTCGTGATTCTTCATATGAAGAGTCATCTTCCCTGGCTTAGATGACTAACTGTGCATCTTTTGCATACATTTGATGTCTTTATATCCCTGAATATATCACAACCTGGATGGATGAAACTAGATCCGAGGTCTTCAAACTCGTTCAATCTTCGCCTGATGTACAAGTCGATCCACGTGAAAAGATGTCCTAAAGTTGAACATGGAAAGACATCACCTGATTACCAGTCGATAACGTAAGATGTTAACAGGCACGAGAGGAATCACCGATAACGATAATGACACTCAAGGTACTAAAGTACAATTCACATGGTGTGAATATATGATCCAATGTCGAGCACCATGCAAAATCTTTTGGTCGAAGGCCATTGATGTAAACCGGTTGCCGAAAGTGAGAAACTTGGCATTGAGGCATGCAAGCTTCAAAGTACTAAAAGGGTTGTTTCTAAGTCAAATTCTTGGATAATGATCTGATGTCGACAAGAAGTGACCCATCATAGGAGGGCCTTAATGTATCCCACATCTATGACACGAAATGAAGCAAATGATTTTCTAGAGGTGAAAATGATCTGATGATATAAGGTTCAGGAATGGCGGTCATGAAAAATGGAGGGTGAAGGTATTGTAGTGGATGAGGAATTAACTGGATGGTGAATTCTCTGAGTGACTTCTCTTGAACATATCAGCGACACTGAGATGGATTGATAGCGTTAACCCCAAAATATGGATGGTATGGAGGACCAATGGTGATATGACTGGTGAACGGAATAACCCAACCCGACTCAATCATGGTGATGGAGTGAAAGTGTCATGTTCAAGAGCGACTTGCTACCATAAAATTCTTCAAGTTTTCTTCCCTTTTTCCCTAGTCATTAATGACCAGTGCCTCTTTATTTTTGTCAAGCTTAAGGAGGATAACATATGCTTGTCCTATAATTTTCCCTTCGGGCAAACCTGTCGCTATTTTTTAGCGAGTCTAACAACAGTGAAACGCGTTCTTCTTTGGGTGGACAAGTTTGTCGCTATTGTTTTATCGAGTTTAATGACAAAGATAACTCAGTCCTTTTCATTTTTAGAGAGTTTGAAAAGGGATGAAAAGAAAACTGCAACAGTTCTTTTTCGTAGCATAATCCCTTAAGTTCGAAAAAGATTAAAACAATACAAAAGGGATGATTTTTCTAATCACTTTAGCGAGTCGAAGAAGACAAGCGCTCGAACTTTTTCATGAGATAATACCTCAGGTCTAAAAAGTTTAAAATATATAGGAGGGATGGTGCTTCCAATCACTTTAGCGAGCTGGAGAGGCCAATTGCTCAACAATCTTTTCATATTTAACGAGTCTGAAAAGGGTTTAAAGTGGACTCGTTTTTGAGGAACGAGTGGTATCCAGGTTAGCAATTGGTTCCGGATAATCTTGGAACTTCTCAAAACATGGTGATGTGAAGAGGGTGGCTAACAAGACCACTTGTCACAATTGTTCCTCAAAATGGTAAACAATCAAGTGGAAGCGTATGATCGGCCAAACGGATGGAGGTGATGGAAGGAACACAACCAAGGTTCAAAAGGTTGATATAATGGCAATCACAAAGGTTATTTACTGAAGGTGGGTTCATTTTTTAATGAGCTTGAACTCTGGGGGAACATATGCTCAGTTGGAAGGTTTATTTTTTAACGAGCTTGAACCTTACAGAAACATTGCTCATTTTAGTGGTCAGAAATGTTCAATTCACTATTTAGCACATTAGATTCTTTCATTGGTCGTTCAACCTGCTTAATCACTCCATCAAATTGATTATATATATATATATATATATGATAAAGTGAATTAAAACTAACATTTTACTTGAAGTACGTGAATAGTAACATAAAAAGTAGTTTTACCTTTCATTTTCATCATTTCATTTCAAATTTGGGATTTTGGAGCTCTGGAGTGGTTTTCCCACTCAAATTTCACCAGTTGATTTCGGGAGATTCGGTGGACTATTCTCCGTGCCGTCAGGACCAGGTAGGAGCTAACCCTCAGCTCTTCATTTTCAATCCATCCTTTCTTGATTTTGAGCAATTTTTCCCATTCTTTTAGGCCCCTTAGGTTTGAAGAATTTGTTCTCTCATCATCGCACCTGTTCTGCATCAAAATAACGATGCATACTGAGTTGTACATTGGCCAGTCAGTATGCATCTCACCTTGCTCAAGGGAAGGGTGCGATGGGCGCAAAAGGGGAACTTTGCACAGTGATTTTTCATGAAATTTTTGCCTTTTTTGCTCAAATTTGGATCCTAACTTATATTTTGTCTATGTTTCAAATATTTGTTGGATCAAGATGGTCGTCACATGGCATGAATTCGAACATGAAGAAGAGGACATGATTGCCTTACATGATCAGGGCACAGTTATTGCATTACAAAACTGTGGTTTGCTCAAATTCTTCCCCATATCCAGCATGAGGAAGAAAATTAGTTTGTTGCAATATTTTCTCAATGTTTTGGATCCAATCGACCAGGTATGTTACACAGTAATTTGTCAACATTGGTCACCATCCCTGTTACCCCTGTTTTCGTACATTGGAGGATACATTCCGGGACCTGTGAGCAGTGACATAGCCTAAAAACACTTGCATTATGTTCCCTTGAGTATGTACTTCATGTTCCCTAAAGACACCTTCTGCAAATTATCCCTAAAAAGTTCCCTTTTTCCATTGGAGCAGGTACACAGTGTCTTATCCGCGCCAATCACTGAGATCCTCAAAAAGGGGCGCGCCCATTGGCGCTCTGTCCTAGAACAACACTCGTGCCAACTAAGTTTGGTAATGATTTTTGGCAAACGCGCACCCATATGTTTTTTCCTTTCAGATCATGAAGTCTTTTGAGGGAAAAATCCATCTGATAGAGGTCGAGAGTCATGATCTATCCTTGACATCTATCCTCAGTAGCGTTTCAGAGATAATGTCGATCCACAATGGGCGTCCTGGTGCATTGAATCTTCCTCCCTTCTCCATTTATAAAAGTCTATCCTCATGCATTAGACAAGCGAGTTCTAAGAGTTTTTGTGAGTTCTGGAGTAATGCTAGTTGTGATTATGCTTGTCTGGAGTGATAGTAAGAGTCTTGAAGCATAGGGAGGTTATGCTACCAGAATCCTGAGAGAGAGAAGGTCTATTGCAAGGCATACATAACTGCTCGCCCAGCCAGAGAATAAGTTCAAGGTCAGAACCTTGGTTGTATCTTTCTCTGCCTATTATTCATTAATAGATGACTATCATTATGGTTCCACTCTTATTGTCTTTATAATGATGATTGAGTTATATCCTTTCTGACTGATATATAGTTTCATCTATTGGATTTTATGCTTGTATTTGTGTCATTCTTTGCATGTGCAGGTGTCCGTTCACGAGGATCGTGGGGATTGTGACCAGCCGGAGCAAAGGAATGGGAGCGACAACTCTTCTACAAGTACTAGCGTTGGAATCCAGGTAGGCCCTCCTCATCGGTATTTGATTTGCAATTAGGAACCCTGCATGTTAGCGTTGTTTGATTGTTGCTAGACCCCATTTGGGCTAGTGGGATTGCCTCTGTCCGCAGAGGGGATTTACCTGTTCAACAATTTGGCAACTCCACTGGGGAGTTTAGCTTGTTGTTTGATTTGTAAACTTTAGACGGAGTCTGAAGTACGACCAGATAGCCTTCGAAACACTATTGCTTTGCATTAGTGAAGTAGATCAAAGCCACTTCAGTCAATCTCCGGTTTGGTTTACGGACTGAACAATTTGGAGTTTGTCTTGCATGTTAGTTTTCTCTTGCTTGCCTGAGTTAATGAGCTTTCTGGGTCAGTTTTAAACTTGTTATTTGCTGATTGATCCTTCTGAGCACTGTTGGCCGACCCTGGTTTGTCTCTTTTATTTTTTGGGTCAACAAACGTGGTTGGCGCATTTTTTCTTTTGACAGTTGCGCCAGTTGGCGCATGTTGTACAACAGGAACTTGCGCCAATTCCTCAATAGCGCAAGTTGTAGATTCACAGTCGTGCCAACTCTGTGAATTTTTCCAGTTTGTTAGTTGAAAGCTCCTTAAACTCGGATTTTTGTTTCTCGATATCTTTTGCAGCTTCTGGAAGTGTGTTAGACCTTTGTATGACTGGTTATTACTTTTATCCTTCAATTGTTTGCTTATTTCTATCGATTTTGTATCCTAGCCCTAGAACACCTACTGGCTTTGCATGTCGAGCCTTCTGTGGGAAGTTGTGGTTTGATAATCCAGTCAACTTTTTGGTTGTTTTCCGCACTCATCTAGTGGTTGTGAAAGTTTGGTATTCTATGCTTCGATTGATTCACTTCTAGCTTGTTTGGATTTTGCTTGACTTCATCTGAAATTAGATCACATGGTTCATTGAAAGTCTTTGTGTTTTTCCTTGCTTTGAGAGGTCATCTTGATTTGCACTTGATTGGTTCTTAGATTACATTAGAATCATCTTGTGTTTGAGAATTCTCTTGCATAGATCACACTTGCATAATTAGAATTCTCATTTGTGCATAGATTACGTTTGCACACTTTTCAAAGTGAATTCTGCATAAATTATGTTTGCCTTCCTCCTTTGAACTCCTTTTTGTCTTGTTGAGCTTAGATCACATAGCTCATAAACCTTAGTTTCTCCTTTGATATCTTAGGGACTTTGTTGTCTTTTCATCGAGTGATTTTATTCCTTTTGCTTGGTGTAGCTATCTCTCAAAATCATTTTAAAGTGCTTTGTGCCATTGAAAGAAAATCAAACTAGAATCTTTTGCATTTAATAGTCAAAAGGAAAAGAACATTTCGTTGATTTGCGTTTTCAAAAGAAAAGTTTCGTTTCCTTGCATTTAGTTGCATTAGATTGTTTGATTGCTTGTGTTCTTTTTTTTTGATTGAAAAATTCCTAACCTTCTCATAGTTAGAATTCATCAAACGAAATGATGTTCTTTGGCATGTAGTTTGCATTTAAGTGATTGTGAGAGATCATACAGTAGGACCTGAAATCAAAACTTAGTTCAAGATCAATCGTAAAATGAACTGAACGAACCTAACAACGCATTGGAACATAACGCACATATTCTAGAGGTCTAGGTTAGAGACGTGTTCCGGCGTCTTTAAACCTGGTAATTTATCGTTGAGTGGTTGGGTGATTCCTCCACAGTGAAACGGTAGGTGCCAGTACGGATTGTGCTCCCACGTACCGTCGTGTATATATGGGGAGACTCCACTAGGCTTGCATCCTTTATCCATAGGAAGCCGAGTCTGCCGCCTTGTGAACCGTAACGCACCGAACACAGCATTCGGGAAGATTGACTGCAGTACGGAAAGTCCTTGGTTCTCATACGATTGCCAAGGTGTATAAGAAGTTTTACAGATTGCTTGGTAAACCTTTTGTTTAGAATCTCCAGAGCAGTCACTTTTGATCCTTTTTCGGACTCCCTAAAAGAAAAGGTGTAAGTGAGCGTCTTGTCACTTCGTGCTCATTAAACATTCGAAGGAGACTAGAGTCATCTTTTTGTCCTTTTCTCGACTCTTAAAAAATGAAAAGGTCAAGTTCACTTCCCGTGTCTTAAAAATTTATTTGGTCGCGATAACATTACCTGGTTAGATCTTGTGTGCGTTAGCTTGAGTAGGTTTCTTTTGCTATGGCAACTTTTCCAGGGTTCACCAACCCAAGTTCCCCTCTTGACGGGAATCCTAGTCATTTCCCTCCTCTTGGAAATGTTGGTGCTCCTTATATGGCGACGTTATCCCTTCCAGGGTTAACTGTCGGGTTGCCTGTTTGGTTGTTTTCAACCTCTTTGGTCCCTACCGTGTCGACTGATACTCCATCAGTCCCTCCACCTAAACAACATCATGTTGAACCTAAGGTGGACCTCTCCCCTTCGACGCCTACTTCTACGTCTTCTTCTTGTACTTCGCCTGGTGAAAGTCTCGATTCGAATAACCAGGTGGCTAAGAAGAACAAGAACAAGAACAAGAAGAAGAAGTCTCCTAAGGGAGAGGCTACAAGCACAACTGTTGCTCCCTCAAGTACACCAGAAGTCGGTCCCCCTTCCGCTCCTCCGCGGAAGGTTAAGTTTCCTTGTCGATTATGCAAGGACGACCATCTTCTTCGTGATTGTCCTGGCATTCCCAGGATCTTAGAAGTATGGTCTCGTGATCCGGCCCACCCCTCATCGTCCACTGAGGCTCACGGCGATGCTACCTCATCAGTTAGGAATGGCAAGGGAAAGGGGAAGATTCGAATCCCTTGCAGACTTTGTGAAGGCAATCATCCCCTTCACCTTTGTCCACTCATGGATAAAGCCTCCACTGTTTTGGAAAGTCTCCCAGCTCCCTCACCCCAACTCCCCATTGGATATCAACACCTTTCTGCAGCTGCAGATCATTCGCCTCTTCCTGAACCTGGCTATCCCTAGTCTGTTCCAGACCAACAATTGGTCAGAAAGAGTGTCGACCAGAGTTCACCTCCTGTCGACCACTCTGTTTCGGAAGAGCAAAATTCCCATGTTATTCTCATCTCATTGGATTCTCCTGAGCTCGATGATGGTTTTCCCATCCCATTCTCTCGAGAGAATTGCGATTCGGTTCCTTCCTAGTTGGGGGGCAACCATATGGTTCCCCCACCAAGTAGTTCGGTCGTTTCCTTCGATTGGAGACGTTTGACTACCCCTCCCTTTCCATCCCATGTGCCTTTCTGGGTCACCGCCTATGCCTCCCATATGGCGCTACCTGGAACTGTGTTAGATGAAGGAGCATCGGTTAGTTTTATGCCCATTACTACTTGGAAAGCTTTGGGTTCCCCATCGCTTGTACCTGTCACACCGAATCTCACCGCTTTTGACGGAGGAACGAGTCAACCATTAGGGATCCTTCCAAAGTTCCCTATCACTTTGGGAGGCAAGACTGTCTATATAGACGTCTCGGTTACCCAAGTTTCTTTAGACTTCAGTCTTCTCCTTGGTTGTGACTATGTGTATGCCATGGGAGCCCTTGTTTCTTCACTTTTCCGTGTGATTTTCTTTCCACACGATGGAAGAATGGTGGCGATGGACCAATTATCGTTCGTTCGTCCACAAGCCCCTCCGGTGCAATTTTCCTTCCCTCTTGGTTCTCATCCACCAGTTGCATCTGTCTCACCCCAGATCAACTACGTGGCCACCACTCCCATGCCTATATCCAGTAATGCCACTATCGTGCATAGTGTTCTGGGGGCATTGGGTCCCGACTTCCGAGACATTGACCTCCCATCGGGAGTGCCACTCTTGGAAACCCCGACTTCCTGTTCATTATGATGAAGTTCGGGCGGAGCATAGTTCATTTTCCTATGTCAAGCTCCCTAAAAAATGAAATTAGGTCTGTCGGAGCATATTTCATTTTCCTATGTCAAGCTCCCTAAAAATTGAAATTAGGTCTGTCGGAGCATAGTTCAGTTTCCTATGTCAAGCTCCTTAAAAAATGAAACTAGGTCTGGGCGGAGCATAGTTCGCTTTCCTATGTCAAGCTCCTTAAAAAATGAAACTGGGTCTGGTCAAAGCATAGTTCATTTTCCTATGTCAAGCTCCCTAAAA
This sequence comes from Pinus taeda, assembly GCA_000404065.3. NCBI lineage: Eukaryota > Viridiplantae > Streptophyta > Pinopsida > Pinales > Pinaceae > Pinus > Pinus taeda. Next base: position 37,716 of record APFE031186399.1, read on the forward strand.
AATGAAATTAGGTCTGTCGGAGCATAGTTCGTTTCCTATGTCAAGCTCCTTAAAAAATGAAACTAGGATTGGTCAGAGCATAGTTCACTTTCCTATGTCAAGCTCCTTAAAAAAATGAAACTAGGACTGCGGAGCATAGTTCATTTTCCTATGTCAAGCTCCCTAATAAATGAAACTAGGATTGGGTGGAGCATAGTTCGCTTTCCTATGTCAAGCTCCTTAAAAAATGAAACTAGGTCTGGTCGAGCATAGTTCCTGATCTTGTGTCAAGCTCGTTAAAAAATGAAACAAGGATTATGAGGATAGTTCTTTTACTGTGTCAACCTCATTAAAAAATGAAACAACTCCCTTTCCAAATCGAGTCTTTGGCTTAAGCTCTCATAAAATACAAGTCGAGTCTTTCCAAGATCTTGAAAGTGAACCTTCATTCAATCCACTTTGTTGAATGCAATGAAGCTTGGGGGGCATGTACCTTGTTTTGCGTCATTATGTTGGGGGCATGTGAGCTTATAACAAGCATACTTTTTCATTTCAAGCTTGTGTAAACATCAAACCGATTCCAAACAGAGTTCTCCATGGTTCAAGCTTGTGTAAAAATGAACCCATGCCCGAGTCACCTTTAAACTCTTTTCTGACTCGTAAAATATGAAAAGATTTCCGAATATTTTTTCCCTTTTTGACTCGTTAAAGAGAATAAAAATGGAGGTCTACTTTCAGCTCTTTTCTGACCATTTAAAGAGGAAAAGATTTCCGAGTTATTCCTCTTGGCTCGTTAAACGTTACTAAGGGGCGGTCGTTTTAAGTTCTTTTTTCGACCGTTAAAACATAAAAATATTACCGGGTTTTTGTCATTTCAAACTCGTTAATGGTTACGAAACAACGTGGTTTTGATCGCTTTTTTACTTTTTTTAGGTCGAAATCACTATTTATGAAAAGTACTCCTCGATCGT
>APFE031186399.1:40594-98023 GCA_000404065.3 Pinus taeda
AGGTAGGCCCTCATCATCGGTCTTTGATTTGCAATTAGGAACCTGCGTGTTAGCGTTGTTTGATTGTTGCTAGACCCCATTTGGGCTAGTGGGATCGCCTCTGTCCGCAGAGGGGATTTACCTGTTCAACAAGGTATTATAGATCAAAGGAAAATCTATTCCATTGACAGTCGAGGATATTTACTTTCTGACGTGGTTATCGAAACGGGGTGCCCCTATTTGACTGTCAGGATCCGCCCGTAGGGGTGAATCTGTGAGAGATTATATCCATGAGTTTTGTAGAGATGGATCTTAGCCCAGCAGATATAGCAAGATCAATATCTAGGATATCACTGATCAGCCCTTGAGGACCATCTTATTTACCTTTGCTAGATTGGTTGGTAGCGCGGCTCTTCATATGGCAAATAGATATTACATGTAGTACGCCCTGGAATGCCTGGAACCAAAGGTGTTCAATTGGTGTGAGGCAGTACTTCCTATCATAAAATAACAACTCTCCAAAGTAAAGAATGGACGAACCAAGAATTTTGGCTACGGTTCCATATTAACTACTTTTTCCTTGGGGAGGATTCCACTTATGCAGCCTCAGTATATTTCACTAGGATTGCCACCACCGAGGGAACCACAGATACAAAGATGGGTTGATATTATGGCCAGACATGCTGGTCAGTCATAGATTTCTTTCTCTAATGCCTTCTTTGAGTGGTTTGACCATCAGGAGATGGTATTTGTGGAGTATCCATATTGTCAAGATGGATTTCTGAGGCGACCCAAATTTGGTGTTACTAGTTGGCGAGCAGTGGCGTGTGATAGGTAAAATGATTTTAACACATCTTTGTTTATCAATTTTATAATGCTTTTATGTTTTAAAATATTATCAAGACTAATCAAACTCATATGTGTGTGCATATATTGGGCTAGTGTGACCAGCGGCATGCCCACAAGCGGCAGCTGACGCTTCAGCGGGAGAGGTTGTAGGGAGGGTCGTCCTTCGAGATCTGGACATATCAGAGACCCTGACAGCTTTGCAGTATCAAGTCAAGGGCCTTAATCTTGGCATTTAGGATGTTAGGACTGACGATTTACCTTTGAGGTTACAGCGCCACACTACTGGTGTGCCGAGTTGATGGACCTGACTCTTGCGCGTGATCACACAGGCAGTGACATGTTATCACCAGCATAATTAGTCTAGGATGCTTTTTTGCATTCATTTTGAGTTTCTTGGTCATGTGACCGATTTTTTCTTGGACACAAAACATTTTGTAAGAACTACAAACAACTATATATTTTTGATTTTTGGAGTTTTATTCTGGTTAAGTTATGCAATCCTGATGCAAATATTAATGTAAAATTCTTTCTTTACAAATGCTGCAAATGTCTATCTAACACATAGTTTGCTAATGAATCAGTTAATGTGTTTAATTTTCTGGAAATATGTTGATATTGAATGGAATCAAACTATCTTTCCAAAATCTTCACTCTTAGGAACATGTGATAAATAGCCGGGTTCTGAACAGAATAAACGCCAGTAAGCTGTATAATGACGAGTTGTGAATCTAGCCTGACAATGAGTCGATGTATACCATGTGAAATGGCATCAGAGAGAGTTTCAATCAATGCGCTATATTCAGCGATGTTGTTTGTCACCCGACCAATACATATCCCCCTGAAACTCACTAACTCATCGCTTGGAGTGAAAATGGCCCAGGCCGTAGAAGATAGATTTTGCGTACTACGACTAGCTCTGTCAGCATACCAAACAAATGTTCCAAAAATTATAATATCTGCAATCAAATGCAAAGTGGATTACCTAACCAAAATGACAACTCTAGAAGAAAACAAAAATGTAACAAAAGTATATATACAAAGAGTGTACTACACTTAATCAAGCATAGTAACGCTTAAGATACAACTCGTTTCGGGGCTGCAACAGTGGAATCCCATCATAATAGACCAACTTGTAGGCTCCTTTTGTCAATACTTGTTTAACAATGTAGGGGCCCATCCATAATGGTTTGAATTTGTCTAATCCCAATTTGTCAGAGTCCTGATCGTAAAGTAAGACCAGGTCACCTTCTGAGAAGACACAAGGCCTGACATTTTTGTCAAATTGCGCCTTGACACGTTTCTTATGTGCTTCATTAGCCAGCTTGGCATCACAATGGGTTTCATCCAAGTGGATTAGTTCCAAGAAGCAGATCAATTGCGAGCTTGACAGACGAAATTTCGCATTGAATTGGTAAGACAGCTTCCAGACCATACACCAACTGAAAAGGCATAAATCTAGTCACATTTCTCACTGAAGTCCTATATGCCCATAGAGCTAAGTACAGGATTAAATGCCAATTCCATTTGTGGACTCCAATCATTCTCTGCAGCATGTGCTTAAGGACTTTGTTGATCGCCTCAACCTATCCATTAACCTATGGATAATATGGAGTAGAACTATCGTTGGACAGTCCTAATTTGGCAGTCAATTCAACCATCATGTGATTGTGAAAATGTGATCCATGATCTGTGACTATAGCCTGTGGAACACCGAATCTAGAGACTACATGATTGAAAAAGAAAAGAGTAGTCGTTTCCCTGTTGTTGTTTAATGTAGGCATCGCCTTGACCCATTTTGTAAAATAGTCGACAACGACTATAATATACCCATGCCCCCCAGCCGAGGTGGGGTTACATGTCATGAAATCAATGCCCCATTTAGCGAATGGCCCAACAACAACTACTGGATGCAGTGGTGCAAGTGGTAATCTAGTTTTGAGATCAAAAATCTAACAAGGATGGCAACTTCTGACTGCAATTATGCAATCTTTGAATATAGTGGGCTAGAAGTAACCAGCTCATAAGATATTTTGTGCAGTAGCGTAACTAGATAGATGCCCCCCACACGCACCTGAATGATAGTCATTCATAACTTTTTCAGCCTCCTCATGTGTGGGGCACCTTTGAAAAACTGTATCGACACCACGATGGTAAAGTGTATCACCAACGATCATGTAGTCTTTGGCTTGGTATCGAATATGTCACTGTTTTGAGCGAGAGGTGTTTGGCCTAAAATTTTGGGTTTGGAGATAGACCAATGTATCTCCATACCATGGATCTCTTGATGATATCAGAAATAGAGTCTCATCCATAATTGATGCTTTAGATGTTAAATCGTTGGATGACAATGGAAGGTCATAAAATAACTCCGTGAAGGCGAGAGATTTCTTTGATTTGGATTTGGTGAATTCCAAATCAAACTCTTGCAAAATGGATATCCATTTGGAATATTTTTCCCCCAGTAATTGATGCAACAGAATGTAGGTCATAGGGTTGCAATCTGACACAATGGTAGTTTTGCGAAAGAGTATATAGTGTCGAAATATCTGTACTGCTTGAACAGTTGCTAAAGCCAGCTTTTCAACATAGGAGTATTTGATTTCTATATCATTTATTTTTTTACTTAAATAATATATAGTATGTTTTATTCCATCATTTTCTTGCACTAAAACCATAGCGATGGTTGTATCTATGGCGGCGAGATACAGGTTAAAGTATTTTTTATAGTCAAGAGCATACATTAATGATGCCTTGATCAGGGAATCTTTTAAAGCATCAAAGGAAGCTTGCGCAACCTGATCCCAGTTGAAGGGTACTTCTTTTTTCAAAAGACGTGTATAACCTTTAGCAAGTTTGGCGTAATGTGGAATGAACCTCCTTAGAAAGTTTTCTTTTCCTTGGAGTTTCTGAATCTGAAGCAAATTTTAAGGTGGAGGCATGTCAAGGATTGCCTAAACCTTACATGGGTCAAGTCAAATTACATCCTTAGAAACTACAAAACCAAGTAATTGACTGGAACCAACTACAAAACCAAGTAATCGGCAATGTAGAAATATGGCTCTCAAATGCTATGGATGATCAGTCCACTTTCGCGAATGAGCCAGTAAATCATCGAGATATGGTTGAATGATGTGTTTGATGTGTTTGTTTCTGGGAAAACTAGTGCCTTTTTGATCTTCTAGTCCCACTAGGATTGATAGCTATCCCAGAAACAAAAAATCAAAGTAATTTGCGATTTCCTCTATGTATGAGAGATAAGAGAGAGGCAAAGAAACCAACCTGGATCTTCCGCTTAACTGCTTGCTTGATCTCTCTCCCCCTTGACAAAGCTTGCGCCTCTTCTCCTACTTATCCCGCTCAATGAATACCTGTAGAGACAAAGTAACAAAACACCATCAAAGCATCTTGATCTATTATATCATAAACAACGCAGAATCAAAAATACATTGAACATACAATAGCATTCACAAATACATGATTGTATGGAGGAAAACTCAAAGAACTTTATTAATAATAGAAGGGAGAATTACAACCGAGCTATTTGATCCAACATCATCCTCCGAGCATCAAAGCCCTCTTCACCTCATGAAAAGCAAGATCAACACTTCCTTACAAATTACAAAATTCCAGCCCTTAGATCTCTCAGATGAGGGATCCATTTATAGATGCCTACAAGGGTGTGAGTCATCTCTGGGTTTTTGATTAGTTTCATTCCACTTGTTGTTCTTGGTTCCACTTGGAGATTTTTTGGATCTCTTACTCATCCCTGCGTGAATTTAGAGAGGCAAGTGTCATAAGAGAAGTTTCTGGAAGATTCCATGAGCATCCACTTAGCAAATTGTCTCGGACATTTGTCCATCCTCACTCATCGCACCCCACAGAAGGCCTCTTCAGTATGCATCGCACCTGGCTAGTGTAGAATTCAGTATGCATCGCACCTTAACAGTGGAGCAGTCATTATGGTCCAGTTTTGGCCAATTCTGAGTGGTTTTTCAGGTGGAACTTTTGGGGAATGATGTAATCAGTTGACCATGATCCTTTAAGGTATGAAACAACATTTTTAGGGGTTAAAGAGCCCTTGGTTTATCGACATATAAGATTGGGGTTGTAGTGCCAAAATATGTCTATAATAGCAGGTATCTCTTAGGCCCATTTGGTGAAGTAATCCATGACAACAATAATAGAACCATACCCCCTGGCTGAACGAGGGTTAAATTCATAAAATTAATGTCCCATTTGGCAAAGGGACAAACAGTAATAATGAGGTGAAGGAGAGTGGGTGGGGCCCACGTTTTTAGTTGATAAATTTGGCACTCGTGGAATTTGCAAGCAACAAAGATGTAATCCTTAAAGATGGAGGGCCATAAGTTACCAGCACAGAGGATCTTTTGAGTAGTGGCATAGCTAGACACAGACCGCCACATGTGCTAGAGTGGTAGTCATTCAAGGCTCTTTCAACCTCATTGAGAGTTACACATCGATAAAGAATTGAATCAAAACCAACATGATACAAAGTATCTCCAATGATGCAGTAAGGTTGGGATTGATGCCGAATGCGTCGGCGATCATCCTTGGAAAACACAGATTAGAAAGTAGAATTTTGGAGATACACGATGATATCACGGTACCAAGGATCGAGAGTGCTAATCAGAAAAATAGTCTCGTTGGGGAGCTACTCATCAACACTAGCAGGAAGAGAGGTAGAGGGAAGAGAGAAAATAAACTCAACAAATACAAGTGATTTCTTAGATTTGGTAGTAGTGAACACCAAATCGAATTCTTGGAGGATGAAAATCCACTTAGAATACTTTCCCCCAAGTAAAGGATGAGTTAGAATGTAATTCATGGGGTTACGCTCGGAAATCACAGTTGTAGTGTGGAGGAGAATATAATGATGAAAGCATTGAACAACTTGAACAACAGCCAAAGCCAAGTTCTCGACATGAGCATAATGGGTCTCAGTATCGAGGAGATTGTGACTGAGGTAATAAATGACATGTTCATGACCTTCATCATCGTAAGTCGAAGCTGAAGTTGAAGTCCAGGGTAAGTCGAAGCTGAAGTTGAAACAATCTCCACATTATTGATTTCGATAGGTCTTAATGGCATGACATCACCCCACATATCAACAAGATTAGGCGAGGGAATGACCCAAGGATAAGAATTCACCAAGATCATGTTGACTAAGGCAACATGTGGAGGTGGGAGAGGAAAAATATCCATCAAGGCGGGATCTTTAAAAAGTCCAGCCCCCACACTCTCATAAGGAGCATTGATATGCTTCACGTAAGGAACATTTCCATCCAAGGAAGAATAATAAAAGAAAGGAAACTGGTTGACCGTGAAAATTTTCCCTTAATGAGGAAAATGGAGCACACAGAATATAGAAGAGGCTACAACATGCATAACGTGGGTCCAACTTCATCCGAGTAAAAGATTATAGTTAAGATTTGCATCAACAATTTCTACTTTGAAATTCACTGTCTTGCCTTCCAAGGTAAAGGAAAGATTAGGAAGGACACTGAATGGTCAAGAATCACGTCCATTAAAGGCTTCCAAAGTGTTAGGTGATTGGTTCAGGGTAGGAGAACCAATTTCCTTCCAAAAAGAGACAAACATGATGTAGGTGGAAGCAACTTCATCAATGACGGTCTTGTGAATTGTCTTCTCATTAATGATCACCTGAATGAGAAAGGCAATTTGATGAGGTAAGCACGGAACTTGGTTTTCTAGATCAAAACAAATGAGATTGGAATCAGATGGATCAATACCTCCAATAGTCGACAACAACGCCTTCTGCTAAGAAGGAAAACTTTGAAGGACCTCTAGAGAAAACATAGCTGATGGTTCTTGAGCCAAATCATCAACAATGTCATAATGTTGAACAGCTCAAACATTTGGATTATACGAGGACTTTCGCAGCACACCTTGAGAGGGTGGTCGAAAAGCGGAATCGGGATTAGGTTGCTCTATATGGAGAGGACTAGAGGTAGATGGGATAGAGGAGGAAGGGGTACCTTATTTGTCTTTCCCTGTTGTCAAATTAGGTGTTTGATAATCTTTTGATTTGGTAGCTAAATTTATAGGTGTATTCATCATAAACACTTGGGAACCTGTGGAAGCAGAAGATTGAGGTTGGTCTAGCATATGAGTCTACTACAATGTAAAGGGCTCTTTTGAAACAACCGAGCTTCCTTTGATCAAGCAACTAACTTCAGATCATTGGGGACAATATTTTGTATAGTGAACCTCCTCGCAGATGAGGCACAGATACTTGGGCTTTCTTTGAGAAGCATTGCGAATAGACGACTTATGAGGGCCCTATTTCAGGGTATCATCTTTGGCCTTGCCTTTTCCCTTTTTTTTACCTTTAGATCATTTGTCTGTTGTGGTATACTGAACATCGTGAACCTCAACAGTTTTACTAGGACTAGGTGAATTTCGAGAGGGATCATTGGAACCAATGTTTGAGACCGCCTTCTGCTTGGAAGAAGATTTTGTGGGAGTCTGAGACACAGAACCAATCACTCCATCAACAGGTGGGGTAGTCGGAGACTTCGATTCTATTAGATCTAATGATGGTCTTGGAGCATCGAGTAACATATCATATAACGTGCTAGATTGTGAGTAGACGAGGTATAAATACTGGGCACGAGTGATGGTTTTCTCCTTAGTAACACACCCACCCATATCTATGTCATCAGCAATTTTACTGACAAATGACTTGGTAAACCATTCTGTCAATAACTGATCAACAATTTCAAACTTGATCAGACGATGTCGATGCCTCCATTCATGGATGTGATCGGAGATATGGGTCACAATGTCTTACTTAAGTGACATAAGCAGATGGGTGCCAGCTTCATAATGAACAAACAACTGGAAATGAGTGAGAAAATCCATAGCTAGAGCGTTGAAGTCATTGTAGGTACCTCGAGGTAATTTGATATACCACTTTGTTGCAGCACCTATGAGAGTTCATTGAAAAAGTCAGAGAGGAATGGAATCATCAACGTACGGATTGGAGGAGCACCAGACGTGATATGTCATCACATGGGCTTGTGGGCCCTCCTTCACTTTTCCCTCAAACTTTGGATAATAACTTGGAATCTTGGATGGAACTAGAGGCCAGAATGGTGAATGAAGAATGGGATCATTCATAAGTCTAGAAACATTTGGAAGCTCCAAAGTGGCTAAGAATGGAAATTGAATATTAAAAGGCATTTGGGGCCTCTAAGTAGGCCCAAACTGTAGAACCCATCCTTGCTGGTAAGGATTTTATCCCCATAGTGGAGGATTTTGTCCATATGGCATCTAATTTTTCCCCCACTATAGCTTACCTTACTCGTAGGGAGGATTCTTTCATGTGTAGCCTTGATATTGTCCATCCATAGGCTACTGATAAGAAACATATAGGTTAAAAGGTTGTTGAGTGTGTTGGCCTTGGACATATGGATTTGCACCTGCTGCCCCTGGACATAAGGGATTTGAACCTACTACCCTTGGACTTAAGGATTTTTCACCTGCTACCGTTGGACATAAGGATTTTGAACCTGTTGCCCTAGGACATTAGGATTTTGAGCCTACTGCTGTAGGATTTGACCTTAACCTTGCAAAGGTTGACCTTGTTGATATGAGTACACGGGTTGTTGCTCCTCGAGCAAACCTTGTTGCTGCAAGGGCTAGCCTTGCTACTGTAAAGGTTGTCCTCACAACTGCAGAGGTTGACCTTGTGAGGACATAGGTTGGGAGGAATGGTGAGAAAACTGCGCCTGCGACTACAAAGTTTGTTGCGACTGTTGCAAGGGTTGCCCCTGAAGTTGTTTTAGTTGTCCTTGCTACTACAAAGATGGCCCTTACTGCTATGAAGGTTTCCCCTGCTGCGGCAAGGGTTGCTCTTACTGCTGCAAGGGTCCCTGGATAGTTCCTGGGGTGACACCTTGAGGGTACTAAATGTTCCCGAATTGGATCTGGCCATATCCACCAGGCACAACGGACGGATAAGGGTGAACATATGGTCTAGCTTGAGGGACGTAAGGCAGGTTTACCATCACTTGTGAACCATATCGAACATAAGGAGGTTGGAATGCAACCTGAGCCACATATGGCTTCTGGTACTGGACGTTACTTGACCCAGATGGACTAGCAAGGTTCGGTTGCTAGTATTTGACATTAATCGATCCAAAAGGACCAGTAGGGTTTAGAATAGCACCGTAAGCAGGTTGATTCATTCCAACCATGTGATTTTGTGAGCCAATCACATTGGTTGTGCCATACATCATGGAGATATTCAGATCTTGCCCCCTAGGCAGTGGTATAGCCTGTCCACTCACTGGAGGGGTCAAAGAACTTACAGAGACTTGACTTGAGACTATCAGTTGAACCGGAAGAGTTGGTTGAAATGTCGAAGTGAGCGGATTCATAATGGTGGGTTGTACCAGAACTGAAGTGATAGTGTTAGAGCCTAGATTTACCTCTGGCTGAAAAGGTAAGCTTTTAAGTCTACATCAAACCATGCTCGGCCTCGTAGCTCTACCAGGTCAGGAGAGGGCTCTCTCTGGGTCAATCTCAGCTAAGTATGATCACTAAGGGCTTGAGATGACTGATTTGATTACTGATCTTAGGCTAGGTATAGGTACAAAGGAGTTTTTTTGATAAAATGGTGTTTTGTGGGCTCTAAGGGAAAGGCAGCTTTTGGGTGCAGGGAATGAGGCACAGTCTTACAGGGATTTCGATGGGGCAAGGTAGGAAACTTTATTTGGAACTATAATTCAAGTGAGATGGATGGATTCAAATGAAGGAGGAGTTGAAGAGGGCAAGAGAAACCATGGATCCTCTCCAAACAGTGGAAAACATCAAAAACTAAAACAAACTTCAAGTAGAGCATTGTACTTTTCAATGTATTCTACTTACACTCTTGTTTGTTTAGCTGAGAAGAAATAACAAGAAATGATACATATAACAAATGAATAAATTCACAAAGACATAAGAAAGCACTGTAGAAAAACAAATGTCATAGGGATCCCAAAGAGTATTGCAAATCCTGGTCTCAATTCCTTAGCCAAAATATTGATATGAGTGTACAATGAAGCTCAAGGCTTTCTCAAGAGTCCAACCATGCTAATGACTGAAAAAAAACATAATATAGACACACATAGGTCATCCTTTCATATAGGGTTTGAGCTCACATGTTTAGGAGCTGATCCAACTAATCCTAAACTGAGAACTAGAAACTAGGCAACATAATAGCATGCCTCTAGAAACAAGGAAACTGATTCATTCAGTTTCAAACAAACTTTAAACTGATGAATCTACCTCTACAAGTAAAAATCTAACATATTTACATCATGATCCATCAATTTTCATCAAATTGCATGATAAATTTTCCATTAGGAAAGTGAAAAATTCAAACTAGGCAAAGCTGGGTGAAAAATAGAGCAAAACTTGGTTAAACTGGCAATTTTTCCTCTATGCACCGCGCCTGATTCTCTATGCGCCATGCCTGTTTGGACCCACTTTTGGAGGCCTTCCTGACGTCAAAATCCGCTCTAATTAGGCTTGTTGGAAAGGCCTACCTTTATAATTTCCAACCCAAGTAGAATATTTCAATTTGGCCTTCATTTTCCCTGTCAAAAATAAAATCTCCCAAGGCTACTTCCTGTGTGTCAAAATAGGGGCAGTGAGGTCATTTTTTTAGTGTTTTTGACCTCTTTGAGGGCTCAAAACCTGGCCAAATTTCTTTTCCATAGGTAGGAAAGCATACATTTTCATGAAAAATCCCGAAATGCAAAGTTTTTGTGATTTGGAGTCCTCTAGCAAAAGCGAGCGCCACGTGGTGCAGTGCATAGGGAGGAAAACTCTATTTTTTGTGCAAAAAAATTCCACAATGCAAAAATTGCTCCAAATTTTTTGAAATTTAGGCTGGAACTTCTTTATCAAGAGTTATATTGAGCCAAGGATGCCTCGGAAAATATCCAAAGTCGATCATGCTCCTTTTGCTGCTTTTTCCTCTTTGATGCTTTCCTTAATTTTGCCTTTAAATTCCTTATTTGTGCCTTGAAAATTTTATTCCTTGCCATGTAATAAAAAGCCATGTGTCTCAACAATGCCTTGTCCTTATCGGCCTTGTCCAGCAGTCTCTCTAAGTGGATGTTGACTTTCTCAAGACAAGACTCTCGATCGGCATTGATCTCCCGCTCGAGTGAAGTGAACTCCACCCTCCTTCTTTGGGCAGCTTGGCGGTTCTCCTTTATGTTTTTTCCACCTCTATGAGGCATATTGGGTGCATGTCCCTGTATAGGTGAGTCACTTTGGGGCTCCTCTTCATAATCATATGAAGGATCAGATGTCATGTCTACTGGTAGATAAACTGTCTTGGAGAAATAGGTGTTGATATGTCAAACTTGCTTGGACTACCTTTGATGATGTGTTTGACCTTTGCCACCAAGGGAAATAGTGAAATGAGGGACTATAAGGGGAGGAAAAATAGTGGAGAATTTAGGGACTGTTGGGATAGATTTTAGTTAGGGAAATATGGGATTTTTTGGGATTTTGTATAGGATTAGGGTTTGGGGATTTACAATGGGATTTTGGGAAAGGAAACTTGGGATAGAGGATTAGTGACTTTAGGTGGTAGGGGAACTTAGGGAATAATGAAATCAAGGGACAAATGAGTGATGGAGGAATGATAGACTTGGTAGCAAAATAGTTAATCAAACCCTAGGCAGCAAGTTTCTTGGAATTTCAAATGGTACGATTTGATTTTTGTTAGACAATTACCATTCATCAACCACCATGACATAGCACCAAACTTAGATAAAAAACAATGATGAAGGGTCTACCTACTTTTGACAAGGCAAATCCGTGTGATTTTGGGCGATTTGGGGTAAGTTTTTGAGAAAATTGGGCTTAGTAGCTCTATGCACCATGCCTCAAGCCCAACATGCCACGCCTTCTCTATGCACTACGCTAGTGTAAATTTGCATTGGAAATTGCTGCCCAATGCACCGCGCCACCTGCCCAATGCATCGCGCCACCACCCAGTGCATAGCGCTCTTTGCAGGAGACTTTTGGAGGCCTTCCTAGTGTCCCAATTGGGCATGGGATAGCTTGTTGGAAAGGTCTTTGAGTCTACTTTCCAACTTAATAGGAATTTTTAAATTTGGAGTTAATTTTCCCTATCAAAAATAAAATCTCCCAAGACTGGTCAAAATGTGTCAAATGAGGCTACCTCAAGGCAGAGTGTTGTTGCAGTCGAAGGTATTCCGCAACTCCAAATTGAGCTCACAATAGCTCATTGGAAAGCTATTTGTGTATTGGTATCATTTGACTCATCCAGCAAGTCATTTGGCCAACCAAGCTAGGAGAAAAATTGATTTTACCAAGTTCACTTCAGAGGTCCATCAATTCTCCCGAGGCAATTGTATTTTTGACATTTCTCTAAAACCATGAAACCTGTGTAAAAAGTGAAGGAGGTTTTTCTTCCTTGGCTTATTGTGGACAAAAAGCTCTCTAATTTTTCCGAAATTCATCTTTTCTTTCTCAAAAACATCATTGGAGTAAAATCAATCCCGATGTGTGGGACAGGGGATTTGTCGAAATGAAGTGAAATGAAGGAGATAAGGGGCTTCTAAATTCTTGAGGAATTTTTTGGAAGTAGGGAGGGATGTTAGGAAGTAGGGGAAAGTGGAATTTCAAATATTTAGTGAAGGGAAGGGGTACAAAAGGGCAAAACACAGGCCCAGCCTAGAAAATTGTCAAGTTGTAACAAGAAACTAGGGTTTGTGGGAAAATGAGGAATTTGGGGGATCTCAATGATGGGAAGTGTTTAATAAGGTACATTAAGGACAGGGGAAGGTGTATGAACATTAGGATACAAGTTTTGCTGATGATTTGACCATCCAAGAGAAATTACCTTCAAAACCCTAGGAGAGGGAAATGAACTTTACCGAGGCGCAACTAAAGCATGAACAAGGTGTAAAATGACCCAGTGGAACTTGAAATGATGATGAAAACCCTCTGAATGATGGTACACTCAGCTGAATGGTGACATGGACTGACATTTGGACAACTTTGAAAGGAGTAAAAGCAAACCCTAGACCTAATGCCTAGTGATCAAATTTTGCTTGAAGACTCACTGAAATGACAAAATTTGACCTTGACACCTTAAAATCACTTTGTAAGAGCAATTTTGATCACTAGAGGAAGGCTGCAAAGACTGACACTAACATTGTCTCCAATGGGGATGGTAGCTCCTTGGAGGTGCCAAGAACGACAGATCTCTGGGAGAGAAGACAAGTGTCTTCATCCATTGGGCAATGGAGTCAATAACTCAAGCTAAAATGCAAGACTGAAAACTGATGACTTGATGACACAAACTGACTCTTACTCAACTAAAAACTGACTTGATACTTAAACACAACCAGAAAACTGGAAAATATTCTCAATGTAGAGCTTATTCATCAAAACCTACTCTAACAGTTGCATTCATCACCTGATCAAGCGAAATGAAACAACCAATGCAACCAAGTAAGTATTCCAGCTGCTGTTTGAATTCTCCACAAGTGCTTGCTTATGAACAACAAGAGAGAACTACTGAAAGGAAACTCCCATGAAAACTTGTGAATAAATCTGTTGAATACTATGGATTCTCTATTCGCCTCCAAAAGCACTGCATAAGGATCTCAAAATTCATGCACACTGGGACTCAACTCATCCAATGTATTACTTCTCTTCTCCTCATACTAGGAATGTAAACTTTGATCCGAGCTTTGTGACGAGACTCCTGCTGAAAATGACAAAGAAACCGACTGTTGGATCAAGTTTGTATCAATACTTTTTCAAGTTCACATGTAATCAATGGAGAAGGACTTTGACTGTAGGCATCATCCAACACATCAGCTATTGGATCATGAAAAACTTGAAAATACTGTTGCAACCCATTTTCTATTGGCTTGGATGAGAGTACATGATTTCCTACAGGCTGCTCATTTGAAGATATACTATGCAATTTACCCTTCAAAAACTGAAATGACTCAAAACAGAAAGGTACGAAATCATCTTGCATCATTTGATCATATGTGCCAGCTTCCAAGTCCTCATCTGCAACTTGAAAATCAATGGCATTCGGGGGCTGCAAATCTGGATATGAGAAGTCTTGAACAAGGTTTTCATTGTCCTCAAGATGATCGAAATCAAGACTTGTCGACAAATGATTTCTGATTGCATGAATGTTGTCTTTGATGAACGGAAACGAAGAAAAACAAAAAGGCAAAGACCCTTCACTTACTTCAAAAATTTTTGTACTTTCCTCGTCATTGTCATATCTGATATGCATCGGTTCATCATTCTGCTCGAGCTGCTGAAAGTGAACTTCCTCCTCCCACAAACTAGCTGCTGATTTGTCTGCAAGATTAGCTTATGTTTGGAGAACATAATCATCATCATACTGATCAAACTGAGGAAAATCATCAGTATAAAACACATCATCAAGCATACATGTCATATCAATAGATCTCTCTTCTCCAAGATGATCTATAAGACAATCATTATCAGATCTATGACAACTGGGATAAGAAAGAAGATGTTTTGGATATGCAACTTGTTCTTCTTCAATCAACGAGCGATGGGCTTGAACATTATACTCATTCCTTGTGGTGATCCTTTGCATCATCTCTTCTACTGCACTTACCAAAATGTCAAGATTTACCTCTAGAGATGTCGATTCCTCTGAATCTGTGTTTTTCATCTCTTCTTCCTTCAACTTTGCCCTTCAGATTAGCAAATGAGCCTCTACATCGACTGCACTGTTCTGCATCTCTTCAAGTGTTGCAAGGTTCCTTTCTCTCAACTGAAACTCCATTTCCAGATCAAAGGCACCCGAGTAGTGCAAGAGAGTGGATCCAGGAGGAGGTCTTATATTAATAGGCATCGAATAATAAACTTGGTTAAATCTGGCAGAAAATTGTTGTATTGTCTCCCCTGGCAATCTTTTTAGCTAGTTATACTCTTCTATAATCAAGAAAGGGTTTTTTCTGATCACCCACCTGTTGAGGAAAACTTTGACGAACTGCTGGAAATATGAGATGCTCGCATCAGACATGGTTTTGAACCAACTCTTGACATTGCCTTGCAAAGAAAGAGAAAAAAGCCTAATACTAACATCTTCTTCATCAACTTCAAAAAGGTCAAGAAAAGAGTCAAAATCTAATACATGTCTCTCAATAGTGATATTGTCGCGTTCACCATCAAATCTTGGTAGATATAGGTAATGATTTTTAGGGAAAGCATGGAATATAGGAGGTAAAATTAGAGGCTTGTATCGATCTGGAATTTTACAAGGTGTAGGAGTAAATACAGAAGGTATAGAATCAGTATTGGTCTCTTGGGGCTCATCAATTTGAAGATGGTCATCACAAGATTCAAAAGAAGGGTCTTGATGAAGCTCAAAGGCATGCAAATATTTGGTATTTACAATCTTCAAAGGGAAGGAATCAAATGCAAGCTGAGGGTCTCTTCTTAAACAGAGTATACTTTGCAAAGCCTTCTTGACATTCTCGGGAAAAGAGAAGAAATAATTTATAACAAAGAACAAAATGTCTTGGATGAAATTCCAACTTGAATACCTGATCTTTCCATATTTTCCTTTCATGTTTATGCTAGTTAGGTTCATCCTCCAGTGGAGTCCTTGGATCTGATCTCAAAACTAATTTGGATTCGCTAGGTGAATGATTTCAGCCTTGCTGTGTCTGATCGTTGTCCACCATCAACAATCAGATATAACTTGATACATGTACTGGGATGATCGTTTAGATAAGATGTTCAGTTTATAAACTAGACTGAAGATTGACTGAAGCAGCTTTTATCTACTTGCGCTAATGCAAAGCAAGAGCGTTTCGAAGGCTACCTGGCTAAATTTAGGCTTTGTCTGTAGTATACAAAGCCAAACAATGAAAATAAACTTTCGTCCCTAGCGAAGTCGCCACTATGTTAGAGCCTAGATTTACCTCAGGCTAAAAAGGTAAGATTCTAGGTCTACATCAAACCACGCTCAGTCTGGTAGCTAGCCCTACCAGGTCAGGAGAGGGCTCTCTCCGGGTCAATATCAGCTAAGTATGATCACTAAGGGCTTGAGATTAATAATTTGATTACTGATCTTAGGCTAAGTATAGGTACAAATGATTTTGTTTGATAAAATGGTGTTTTTGTGGGCTCTAAGGGAAAGGAAGATTTTGGGTGCAGGGAATGAGGCATAGTCTTGCAGGGATTTCGATGGGGCAAGGTAGGAAACTATATTTGACACTCTAATTCAAGTGAGATGGATGGATTCAGATAGAGGAGGATTTGAATAGGGCAAGAGAAACCATGGATCCTCTCCAAACAGTGGAAAACATCAAAAACTAAAACAAACTTCAAGTAGAGCATTGAACTTTTCAATGTATTCTACTTACACTCTTGTTTGCTTAGCTGAGAAGAAATAAAGAGAAATGATACATATAACACATGAATAAATTCACAAAGACATAAGAAAGCACTGTGCCAAAACAAATGCCACAGGGATCCCAAAGAGTATTGCAAATCCTGGTCTCAATTCCTTAGCCAAAATACTGATATGAGTGTACAATGAAGCTCAAGGCTTTCTCAAGAGTCCAACCATGCTAATGACTAAAAAACAACATAATATAGACACACATAGCTCATCCTTGCCTCTAGGGGTCGATCTCACATGTTTAGGAGCTGATCCAGCTAATCCTAAAATAAGAACTAGAAACTAAGCAACATAATAGCATGCCTCTAGAAACAAGGAAACTGATTCATTCAGTTTCAAACAACCTTTAAATTGATGAATATATCTCTACAAGTAAAAATCTAACATATTTTACATCATGATCCATCAATATTCATCAAATTACATCATAAATTTTCCATTAGGAAAGTGAAAAAGTCAAACTAGGCAAAGCTGGGTGAAAAACAAAGCAAAAATTGGTCAAACTGGCAATTTTTCCTCTATGCGCCATGCCTGATTCTCTATGAGCCACACCTGTTTGGACCCACTTTTGGAGGCCTTCCTGATGTTCAAATCATCTCTAAGTAGGCTTTTTGGAAAGACCTACCTGTCTACTTTCCAACCCAAGTGGAATTTTTCAATTTGGCCTTCATTTTCCCTGTCAAAATCAAATCTCCCAAGGCTACTTCCTGTGTGTCAAAATAGGGGAAGTGAGGTCATTTTTTGAGTGTTTTTTACCTCTTTGAGGGCTCAAAACCTGCTCAAATTTATTGGCCATAGGTAGGCAAGCATAACATTTCATGAAAAATCCAGAAATGCAAAGTTTTTGTGATTTGGAGCCCTCTAGCAAAAGCGAGCACCACGTGGCACAACGAATAGGGAGGAAAACACTGTTTTTTGTGCAAAAAAATTCCACAATGCAAAAATTGCTCCAAAATTTTTGAAATTTGGACTGGAACTTCTTTATCAAGAGCTATGTTGAGCCAAGGATGCCTGAGCCAATATCTGAAGTTGATCATGCTCCTTTTGCGGCTTTTGCCTCTTTGATGCTTTCCTTAATTTTGCCTTTAAATTCCTTATTCGCGCCGTGAAATTTTTATTCCTTGCCATGTAATGAAAAGCCATGTGTCTCAGTAATGCCTTGTCCTTGTTGGCCTTATCCAACAGTCTCTCTAAGTGGATGTTGACTTTCTCGAGCCAAGACTCTTGATCGGCATTGATCTTTCGCTCGAGTGAAGTGAACTCCACCCTCCTTCTTTGGGCAGCTTGGTGGTTCACCTTTATGTTTTTGCCACCTCTATGAGGCCTACTGGGTGCATGTCCCTGTGTAGGTGAGTCACTTTGGGTCTCCTCTTCATAATCATATGAAGGATCAGATGTCATGTCTGCTGGTAGATAAACTGTCTTGGAGAAATAGGTGATGATATGTCAAACTTGCTTGGACTGCCTTTGATGATTTGTTTGACCTTTTCCACCAAGGGAAACAATGAAATGAGGGACTGTAAGGGGAGGAAAAATAGTGGAGAATTTAGGGACTGTTGGGATAGATTTTAGTTAGGGAAATATGGGATCTTTTGGGAGTTTGTATAGGATTAGGGTTTGGGGATTTACAATGGGGATTTTGGGAAAGGAAGCTTGGGATAGAGGATTGGTGACTTTAGGGGGTAGGGGAACTTAGGGAATAACGAAATGATGGATCCCATTTGGGATTCAAAACGTTGGTGTAAAAATTCTCTTACTGTGGATTCTCCGATCAAAGATTCAAAAAACTTAGGGAATAACGAAATCAAGGGACAAATGAGTGATGGAGGAATGATAGACTTGGTAGCAAAATAGTTAATCAAACCCTAGGCAACAAGTTTCTTGGAATTTCAAATGGTATGGTTTGATTTTTGTTAAACAATTTCCATTCATCAACCACCATGACATAGCACCAAACTGAGATAAAAAAACAATGATGAAGGGTCTACCTACTTGTGACAAGGCAAATCCATGTGATTTTGGGCGATTTGGGGCAAGTTTTTGAGAAAATTGGGCTTAGCAGCTCCATGCCTCGCACCTCAAGCCCAACGTGCTGTGCCTTCTCTATGTGCCTCACCAGTGTAAATTTGCACTGGAAATTTCTGCCCAATGCGCCGCGCTAGTTATGTGCGCCACGCCACCTGCCCAATGCACCGCGCCACCACTTAGTGCATAGTTCTCTTTGCAGGAGACTTTTGGAGGCCTTCCTGGTCTCCAAATTGGGCACAGGATAGCTCGTTGGAAAGGTATTTGAGTCGAATTTCCATGCCAACTAGAATTGTTCAATTTGGAGTTAATTTTCCCTATCAAAAATCAAATCTCCCAAGACTGGTCAAAATGTGCCAAATGAGGCTCCCTCAAGGCAGAGTGTTGTTGCAGTCAACTTTTGAAGGTGTTCCTCAACTCCAAATTGAGCTCATGATAGCTCATTGGAAATCTCTTTGTGTCTAGTTATCATCTAACTCATCCAAAAATTCATTTGGCCAAACAAGCTAGGAGAAAATTTGATTTACCCAAGGTCATTTCAGAGGTGCATCAATTCTCCCGAGGCAACTGTATTTTTGACATTTCTCTAAAACCATGACACCTGTGTAAAAAGTGGAGGTTTTTCTTCCTTAGCCTATTTTGGACAAACACCTCTCTCAGTGTTCCAAAATTTAATTTTCTTTCTCAAAAACATCATTGGAGTAAAATCTATCCCGATGTGTGGAACAGGGGATTTGTCGAAATGAAGTGAAATGAAGGGGATAAGGGGCTTCTAAAAATTACGTAAATAATGCTACTTCTATTCGAGGTGGATCATCCTATTACTGGAAGGTAGGTGGAACTTTTTTGGTCATTAGTTTCTTGCCTGTCTGGCGGGCGCAGCCATCGATGAACCACGAATTGTTCAATCACATATTGAACTACAATTACTTATATATCGCTTAAGGCTGCCGATCGTTTGGGGTGATTGCAACTTGGTTCGATCATTAGTTCATGTAGTCAATGGTTCTATTCAGGGATCCTCCATTATCAATGCAGTAAGTTCTACTACTTCCGGCTTATAATAGTTGTGGGTGGGAGTAAATAGTTGAACCCCGTGGGACACAATCCCCTCTGCTCTACACTTTATAAGAGAGACCCACCGACCGACACAATAGACTACTTCGACCTGGCTATCGACCTAGTTATCTGTTACCTACTCCAGCTATTCGCTAGCGGTCAGACTCTTATTATACCATGCGATCAAGGGCCCCATCAATTAGGCATTTCTTTCACCTATTTTTTATGCACACCAGTCGCGTAGAGAAGTAAACTAGTCTATCATGGTTTGTCATTACGGCTTCATAATTCCCATCATCTACCTAGAACGGGTGACCCCAAACCTAGTGTGAGCGAGTTTACTAATTATTCCCGCACTATCGTATCCCATTCTTGAGGAAATTTTGGGAAGTAGGGAGGGATGTTAGGAAGTAGGGGAAAGTGGAATTTCAAATATTGAGTGAAGGGAAGGGGTCCAAAAGGGAAAAACACAGGCCCAACCTAGAAAATTGTCAAGTTGCAGCAAGAAACTAGGGTTTGTGGAAAAATGAGGAATTTGGGTGATCTCAGTGGTGGGAAGTGTTTAATAAGGTACATTAAGGATAGGGGAAGGTGTATGAACATTAGGATACAAGTTTTGCAGATGATTTGACCATCCAAGAGAAATTACCTTCAAAACCCTAAGAGAGGGAAATGAACTTTACCTAGGCGCAACTGAAGCATGAACAAGGCGTAAAATGACTCAGTGGAACTTGACATGATGATGACAACCCTCTAAATGATGGTACACTCAGCTAAATGGTGACATGGACTGACATTTGGACAACTTTGAAAGGAGTAAAAGCAAACCCTAGACCTAATGCCTAGTGACCAAATTTTGCTTGAAGACTCACTGAAATGACAAAATTTGACCTTGACACCTTAAAATCACTTTGTAAGAGCATGTTTGATCACTGGAGGAAGGCTGCAAAGACTGACACTAACAGATGGAAGTATGCACAATTGGTTGAGAGGTCGGTTTTTGAATGAACGGAGCTGAGGTAGGCATAGCACCAGATGACCAGATAGTGTTGTTATATAATGACGAGGCACTAGGAGTGCTTGAAACCAACTGGGCTAGAGAAGTATAGCCATGCAGTAATAAATTCTCACTATACCGAGGGTAAATGCGAGTCAGAGTGCTTCCCATGTAAGTGAAACCTTAAGGAGGGAATGGATATCCCTGTTCATCAACTATATGAGGAGTGTGTGTAGCAGAAACCTCCGAGTGACTCAGAGAGGAGATTGGGATCTCTCCTTCTGATTCCATGGGTGGAAACAAATGACAACGGACAATCGAAGATGTTTAAGGAGATAATTCCAAAGGAATACCAGGTTGATCATACAGATTGTACGGATGCTGTGGTGATATCACAACAAGATCGAACAAAGGATTCAGAGGGTAAAAAACCAGCCCCTATTGACCTTCAGGAGTCAGCGGAGTCTCAGGAGTCTAGATAGGATTAACTAGAGATTCTAGGCCAGATTCATTAGGTGACCCAGTATCTGATGGTGGAGGACGAGATGACAAAGGTTTAATATTGAGAAAAATTCCAAGTTCAATGCCTTAATCCTCGAGCGACTACGGGAATTCAGGGAGAGGCTCCTTAGATGATCTTTCAGATGGAGGAGTGGAAGAGGAACTAGGTGAACCTGATGGTTCTTTCATAATGACATTGTCTCAAAGAACAAGAGAGAAGAGATTAATTTCAAGGCTTCTTTAAAATATATTAAGGGTAACCTCACGATGTGGTCCAAAATAAGACTATCAGGAATATGATGTGATCGTGGGAAAATAATTTTTTAAGACAGTGAAACAAATTGATGCTTTTTCATGTTTTAAGAGTCGAGAAAAAGGAAAAGATGACTCTAGTCACTTTCGGTTTGAACGAGCTCAAAATGACAAGTGCTCGATGATCTTTTAAATTTAAAGAGTCAAAAATACCAAAATGACTACTTAAGATAATCTAGGCAAAATGATTACCAGGTAATTGTGAACTATAGAATACCTCTCGGTGAACCAAGAAGTACAGGTAAGCAATATCCTCGAATGTTATGTTCGGTGTATCATGTTTACAAGGCGACAGACTCAACTTCCTACGGATAAAGGATTGAAAACATAGTGGGGTCTCCCTTTATATATGCGATGGTATGGGGAGCACAAGTCTGTACTAGCGTTATCTAGTGCTGAAGCGAAGGACAATTGCTAGGTTTAAAGATGCCAAAACACATCTCTAGCCTAGACATCTCAATGTGAGTGTTTAGTTTCAAACACGCCTTAGGTTAATTGAATATATTTTAGAAGTTTATCTTGAAATTAAGTCTCAGTTTTCAGGCCTTATCGATGTCACTTTGAAAAGCTCCTAAATGCCGCTATATGACACAAAACCTTTTAAATTCGATGAATGTTTACACTAATTGAGAGTAGAAAAAACAATCAATGCAACAAACAAGCAATTGAAATCAAGATGACTCTTCAATAGTTTGCTTTCCCAAACAAAATAATGAAAATTATTTCCACTTCCCATATTTCCTATCAAATGCACTTCAACTAGTCTTTTCAACAGTAAAATAAGTTCATTTCCTTTCAAATGCTCATGATGATGCAATTCTAGCTTTTCAATGATGCTACTTAATGCAACATATCAGTTTAGCAAACTAGAATGATGTACTTTTTCAATGGAATGATAAAATGAATCTTTCACATGATATTTCAACGAAAATTATCAAACAACGAGCATCAGTCATATACCAAGCAAGATAAGAAGAAATCCTCTCAAACCAAGCACGCAAGGACTCAATTGAAATAGAGTGAGCAATGTAATCTATGCTTGAAAAGATACGTTCAATTAAAATAAGAGAAAATGAAGGTTTTACACTTGTTCAATCAAAAACAAAGCAATACAAGGACTAAAATGCAAAATGCATAGGGCAGCTAACCAACAACTTGACTTTATGATCAGAAAAACAACTGAATGGACGATGACCTAGATTCCCTAGGGACACAAACCATCCAAAAAACTCAAAAAATAAAGTAAGGAAAACTCAAACCAATTAAGCAAAAAAATCAAGCCAAAGAAGCTTTCTAGCCAAGGGGAATGCAGGCAAACGAGCCGAGAAACAAAACTTATGAGGGTAGGACAAACTGGAAATGATTTAGGTGAAAACTTGATCTTAACCTACAAGAATCAGCGCAAGTGCTTAACTGGCAGTAGGCTCCACAAGGGGGTACAACATGACTGTTTAAGTGTAAATCGCGCTGGTTGACGTGACTGTCAAAAAATAAGCAACACTGATCAAGGATTTCAAGGAAAAAATAAAAAATTTCAGAGATCAAAACCAGACCTATCACTCTAAGTTCAAGACTCTATTCAGCAGAAAATATAAAGCACAGAAAACCAAAAATAAAGAGTGATATGACAAAAGTCAACACAAATCATTAAATGCAAACAATCCAAAGAGAGGGATGGGTCCCCAGCAAAGTCATCATTTTGTGGAGTAGGTAAATCTCCTTTGCGGACAGAGGTGATTCCTCTAGCTCAAGAATGGGTCCAGACACAAATAGAACAATCTAATGTAAACTTCCTTAGATTGTAATTGAATAAGAGGGCCTACCTCTTATAGAGCTAATCCACTTAATGTTGATCTTGCCTCCTTGCTCCAGCTTCCTTTTGTTCCTTTTGTTCAAACACGTGAAACAAACATGCAAGAGACAACAATAAACATGATAGCATAAAATCAAATTCAATCTACTTAAAACGTCAAGGAGTTTTAAGCTATCAAATGTAACATTACACAAGATATAGGAAATAAACCCTTAGTTGTATTAATAAAACTTCAAAGAGAAATACAACCGGAGCCTTGACGTTGCAGATTCCCTTTGGCATGTTTGAGTTCTAGCACCCCTAGAAGCATCTCATGATTCACCGTCAAAACAATGGAAGTTCAAGGTCTCTTTCCTTTTTCTACAAACGAAAGACTACAAGCTTATTCTCCCTTCACACACAAACTAGAAGGCTAAGGTTCTCAATATGGCTCTCAAGATTTGCAGATTATTTCAACCCTTTCATTAGCTAGCTGAGGGTGTGAAATGGGGACTTTATATAGCTTTGATGGAGGGGAAATGGATCCTATTATGTTGGGAGAGGCCTTATCCCTTCTGGTTTGTTCCATTTTAATAGGGGAAAGGAGCCCAAACAATCTCTCTCATCTCTATCTTTCTCGACCATCTACCAGACTTTCGTTCACGAATCTTCTAGACCTAGAAGCTTCGAATCCATTATTAAAAGCTCGCTAAAAGAGGGTCAGTGTGAGTGATGAATGGCTCACTTGCACCATACGGCATTAATCCTGGTTTCAAACTCTGTAAATCAATGCAAGGGAAGAATTGAGCACTAGCGTTGGTCTTGAAAACTGGGTTTGAAGGAAGATTCTTGGGAAATGAAGTAAGAGGGAAATTCTTTGTAGATGAAGAGGGATGTAGGGACATGTTTTTCATGGCAGGGAAACATATGAGGGTCACTATAGAGGTCCTCCAGGATCGAGGAATGGGGAGTACAAGGACAGTGACAAAATGTTGTGTAATATTATACCCAGAAGAATCCTTTCTTCGCTATCCCCAGAAGAAACCTTCCTTCTCTATAACTTCTTCACACGTCTATTGCTGGGATCTTCTTCACACTTCTTCTTGATCGAATTATTGTCGAGTTTTTTTACCTCTAAGTGAGGCCGAGTGTGGTTATATATACACCTCAACACACGTCCTTTAGGCTAACATGATCACTAGTGGTTAAGTCAACTTCTTCTAGCAAGTTCTTCCATCGTTGTAGGTTGAATTGAAGAGGATAAGTGACAAGGTCTTGGAGGATACTTTACATAAACAAGTTTGACCTTTTAAAAAGTGTAACATGACTTCATTGCATGACAATGACTCTATCATTTTATGACTAGATGAAAAATCATTCCTAAAGACTCTCAATGGGAGGCTTGACTCAAAAACAAAACCTCTTGCTCATGAAACCCATGAAGAAAGTTAATGCAATAATTTTATTTTTCTTCTTTACATCTCATTACATAAAATCATAATTACATGTCATTATGAAGACCGAACCTAGTTACATTTTTCAAAACAACAACCCTCCTTTTTGTTTCTATTTTCATTTTTTTTAAATAAATAAAAATGGACCCTATATAAAATTTCCTTTTATTCCCTAAAAGATATATTTTTAAAAAATAAAATAAAAAATATTGAGTCTAAAAAACAAATATGGAGGTCAGATCATGTTTTAGTGTGAAAATAATAAAATATAAAAAATGTCGACCCTGACCTTCTGACTACATAGTTGGTCTGAATATGGATCCTGTCCAACTCATTTTTTATTTCCAACTTTGGATTATGTCTGAGATTTCGACTCTAGTCTTTGTTCGACTGCTTGACTGTTCAACATTCATGGATCATCGAACCACCATCTGACCACCTGACCATCCGAATTCTCAACCATCCAATAAAATATTATTTTCTTTCCTCGATGTGTGTGAATTTTTTTTTTTATAGTTATTGTTAATAAATTGATTTGAAATATGTTTTTTTTGCCTTTCCACACTTAAATGATGTTTTCAATCCCGAAATTAAAACTCTCCTTCTTTGTCTTAATTTTTAGAAGAAACAATTGGGTTACATTATGTGAAATAAATTTTCAATTCATATGAATTAAATCACCAATTCTCGAGGTTTTATCCCAAAATTCAAAACTTCCCAATGTAATTTTAGCTTGCATGTTGGTTGAAATTGTTAAACCTATTTCATAGTAACTTGAATTGTGGAAGGAAAATATTAAGTTTCAGCGACTACAGTTACGTAAAATTGTGTCTTTTAATGGTTTTGGTTTTTATTTCAGTATTTTCACCATAGAAAGAACTCATTATTTCCTTTTTTTACAGGTCATAAGATGGGAAAGAAAGGAAAATTGACTACAATGAAGAAGGAAATTAAACATATTAAAGGGAAATTGAAAGAGGTAGGCAATCCAAAACCTGAAGAATATAAACTCAACCCATCTTTGATTTCTGTCTCCACTTTCAAAATTAAGAAAGAAATAAAAGAGTCAGTTGTAGGTGTAGCAATGACCACAAAACAAGATGGTAGTATCAAAGGAAAAGAACCAAAAATTCACCTAAAGCCAAAGGATGTTGAAATCACAGAAATTCCAGAGAAAAATCAAGAGGAATCAAAGACAAAAGAGTTAGCAGACAAACAAATGTCACATGCTAAAGATGTTGTTGTTATTAACCCTCTTGAAGACACAAATCAGCTGCAGTCAAAGGACAAAGCAGGTGAAGAACACTTTGAAGAGATGTAAATCAATGTGGAAAAATAAAAGAAAACAACTGATACTACTCTTTTTTAAAAAGATAACTTAGAAACAATGGAGCAACAGACAAAGATTACCGAATTCCTAGTACTTGAAACACCTCTTGGTACTTCAATGACTCCTATTTCTACTAAGATTCCCTGGGATTCCTTTCTATTTAAACCTGTTTTTGAACTTGAATAAGTATCCGACACTATTCCTTCCTTAACTAAATATTATTCTAATTCCCATACTAAATTAGTTGTAAGGAAGACTAAGAAAAGAAATCTTGATTCTTTTGAAATTGTTTCTGAATACAGTTGGCAAGATTCAAGAGATGTTAAGGAAAATGTGAAGGAATATTCATAGGCCTTGGGTGCCTTTGTGAATTACAATAAATATCATCTCAATGAGCTTGCAACTTCTTATGAAAATAGTTTACAAAATATTAAGCAGTTAGAAACACAAATAGATAAGGGCAAGTATTTAGCGAAGAAAATTGGCATCCATCTTGCAAATCTTGTCCAGGGATTTGTAATTGAAAGAGAAAATCTAAATAATGAATTCCAAAAATAATTGAGTGAGTTAAAGATGAAACATACCCAACACATTGAGGAATTAAGAGAAGCACATGAAAATCACTGAAAGAAGATGTTGAAATTAATATTATGATCATGACTACAACATTGAAAGAACAAGTTGATTATCTTTAATCTCAATTAAATAAAAGGCATGGAGTAAAGAAAAGTATTGTTGTTTTTAGTGAAGAATCTTTACAAATCATCCTAGTACTGAGGAAAGATCAATCCAAATTATACAAGAAAATGGATAAAATATCAATATTTTATCAAGAGATCTTAAATCTTAATGAAAGGATTGAATCCTTGGTAGCAAAAGATAAATATATCAAGGTGATATTTTTTGTCCATTCTTGAATGGGAAAAACAATTATAGGCAGAAAAAATTCCAAAAGTTTCCAAAAATGATAGAAGACTTATGCATGCATCTTTAAGTTGCAAAAAGAAAGGATCTAAAGAAATAGGAATGGGCTAAGAAAACCCTTGAGTAATGTTTATCAGCATGGGAAAATGGAACTGATTTTATTGAAGAATTTGATCTTCTAGGTTCTAAACTATTAAAAGAATCTCTTCCAGGGGAATTAAAAGAGCTACTAAATGAAGACATCGCTACAAACCAAAAAGAAATAAGTGAAACCAAAATATGGACAAAACAAACTTTCCAATTTTTTTTGTAGTTTCCTTTTGAACAAATCAGGCTTATTTCTAAATTTTGTATCAAATATAAAAAAAGGAAGAAAATAATTTAGAATTCAATTTCAATGTGTCAAGTCTAAATAACTCATCTTCATCCAATTCATTCCTCAATTGTTTCTCAAATATATTCAGAATGGGTGATTCATATCCGAATCAATGCACCACATCTACTCAATTTGGAGGATAAAGACTATGAAGATGAGGAAGAAAGTTGAACAACTTGCCATCTTTTCAACAAGGAATCAATTGAGAAGGATAACCTTTATTTTTAGAATTATTTATTTATTAGAGAAGGTATTTAGCATTTTCTATTCTTAATTTGTCAAACAAAATTATCTTATTTTTTAAGTATTTATACAAACTCTTACTTTCAATCAAATTTCAGAACTTGAAAAATCAGAACTTGTATTTTCAATCAAATTTTGAATTGATAGCTTTTTTGAAGACCAATTTCAGAATCAAATGTGCTTTTGTGCTATGCAATTGATGTGTAATTATATTTTTAATTATATAATGGATGCATCTGGTATTTACTTTTAACTTGTGCATATTTATTTTTGAATGAATAGTTGAGTATTCTGCTTGACATTTCTTAGGATATGTTGTAGTTTATATCTAGTATCAAAATAAATTTATGAATTGTTATCTAATTTTTTTTTAATCTGTTTGGTAGCTGAAATATGATATTCAAAATGTAGAATATAAGTTGCTCTGGTTTTTGAGATAGTAATATTTTCTATAATTTTTATTGATTCTTTTTAATGCATGCATATAAATTTCAGAAAAAATAAAAATAAAAACAAATTTTCACTTTGAAAGAGAATTAAAATCTTATAAATATCCTTTTGGGATTTTTATATAAAAGTTCACTCAAAATCAACTTGCGTGGCTAGCTGGACCCAGATTCTAGCAAGATTCAAACACACATAATATTTCTTTAAATTTATTATATTTGAATGAATCCCCTTCCTCCCACCTTAGTTGTTGTCTAGATCTGTTTCATCAATGCTCATGCATGCAGTCAACAATTTGTTTATATTTTTGTAGATAACTGTAAATGTAAATTATGTAATATATTTTCCTTTTTTAAAAGTTTTCATTTGTCATTTATTTTAGTTTTAATTTTTAGTTTATTTTAGAATAAGCAATTGAGCCTTTGTTTTGGAGAGTATATAACCATTTCAATGAAAAGGGGTCTAATTGGTACCCTGATTAGGCCAATGCTCAACTTGTTGCAGCTCATAATTTTTCCTCCTGTCAACAAGGCATTGTTTCATTGTCATCTACATGTGTTTTCATAAAGTACCACACCACAATATATGGGCGCCAAGCCTCGAGCATCACAACGCAGATACGTCGCACACTACCCAAAATCCAATGGTGGGAGCCCCCACTGATCCGATGGCTTGGAGTGCTACACACCGTGAATATGCCAGAATGTTAACGTCGAAGGAGGGTGTGAAGAGGCCACATGTTAGTCCCATTGGTTCTCATATCTCCATGAGTTCCAACTGCCACTACCTTGATCATGCATAATGATGTTGCATGTCTCTTCCACATAGGTAGTCAATTCATCACCTTTGTATGCCACATCTACCGTGATGATGCAAAATAATCCTGCATGTCACTTTCCACATAACTTGCCTTATCATCCACCACACGCACACT
The DNA here is from genome assembly GCA_000404065.3 of Pinus taeda. Taxonomy (NCBI): domain Eukaryota; kingdom Viridiplantae; phylum Streptophyta; class Pinopsida; order Pinales; family Pinaceae; genus Pinus; species Pinus taeda. Next base: position 69,304 of record APFE031186399.1, read on the forward strand.
TCATCTACCCAGTCAGCCTCCATGTGGCCGGTCCCACCTCAAGATGACATCGCCATAACCCGATTAACATACACGTGAGTATATTGGATAGTGGCAAGGACTTCTCGTCATATGGCCTTCGAAGCCGCACACTGTGAACTTGTGCAAGCGATAAAGCAAAAAAGGGTGCAGAGAGTGCTACATGGCAACCTCTTGTGCACTCTACATACCCCTAAGTTTTTCAAAAATCAGAAGTCCAGTGGTGCAAAAGGATATTATGTGGCCCTCCATGTAGACCTCCCATGTCAGATTGCCATGAATATCACGTCCCTACCGCATCGCTTAGTTGTCATGCATAACCAGCCATCTAGGTAGGCTGGCCACATTATTGAGTCCTTTGCCCAATCGGAACCTGCCATGTGTTAGAGTTGTTTTTTCTTATAAAAAGGGGGTCAAAGAGTCTAAATATTCATAATCTTGCTTATCCTTCTTTACTATTCCACTTGTGAACCTGCTTGGGATACCTAACTTAACTCCATGATTTTTAGACTTGAATCAGATAATTCTAGCCACCATTCCTATTCCTAGCAAGATTTTGACCTCTGCAAGTCAATCCATGGGTGAAATATTTTGGAATTTAGGAGTTAAAACCCAAAAATCTGCACTCCTCAAAAACCATTTCGACCAATAAAAGTCTCCATGTTAGTAGCTAAATCCCCACAATGAGGTCAAATTTTCTTACTATATGTAGCCTTAATTCAAATTCTTGCTAAAATGTCTTAAATTTGAGCTCAAATTTTCTCGCAAAACTTTTATCCCTACTCCGCTCATGCACAAACTACTCCAAAAGCCATAAATTTAAAATAAAAACTCCCTCCAACCACCAACCAATCTCCTGCCACTAGGTGGCATGCTTGTACATACTCCCTGAATCACCTGAGGGTCTGATATTTTATCTCATCACTCCTTTTCAGCTAGTCAACCCTCATCTAAACTCCATAATTTCTTAATGACCACATCTTCAGCTAAAAGTTCTATTGATGTCCAAGCTAAGGGGAAAGTCAAAGAACCTAATATATTAGACGAGCTTGCAAATGTTCAGGATCATAAATTAACCACACATGACATGATTGGTGCTATCCAGGTGGTACTAAACACAAGTGATGTGTTAAAGGATGATAACAACATGCAAACATCTAGTTTAGTCTATTCTATCCTTCCACAATTTTTTTTTCGTAGAAGTGGTGGACTGGTGTGCCAAAAGATACTTTCTAGAAAAAAGGATAACCACATCACTTTGAGATGACAAAGAGATAAAATGTCACTTTAGAAGCCATTGTCACCATTTTGTCATTTCCCGATAGAAATGGGTTACAAAGGTTAAATAAAGAAGGGATTAAATAAAGATGAAACAATTTAGCACCAAATATGCAACAACAAACAATCAATAGTTTCCTCTTGAAAGAAATGGTACCCCCGGGTCAACTCCCTTATCACATTCTTATTTTTTAGCACATGACATTATCTGTTGAAATATGGCAACAAGAATATTCCAATTTAATTTGTCCTTGCATTAAATTGTGAATTAAAATCGAATTTAGTCTTAACAGCTACTCGGAAATAATTAATTAATTTATTTTCCACTTGGTAATAGGCTAATCATCCACAAGGAACAACACAAGGAAATAGGAACTTGGAGGGTAGAGAGGAAGGCTGGAGAGAAGCCAAGATTGCCTGTGAGAATCTGCGAGGATTGTACTAGGAGTTGGCTAGCTGTGAGAGCTAAGGCTTTGTATAATTCCTATGTATTTACACCATGTATGATAATACAATAGTGTGAGGTTTTTAGTTGAGGCTTTCCCTAAAGTATTTTCATGTGTATTGTGCCATTGATTTTTCTTCTTTTGGTTATATTTTTCAGCTCAATCTTTAAGCTTCTGCAAATTGATAGTAGAAGTAGGTTGTATTATTCTGCTTTGATTTATATTGCATTATCGGGTTAACCTATCACAAATTTTCTACATGGTATCGGAGCTGTGAACAATACACTGAGAAGAGAATTCGAAGTTTGAAGTTCGAGGTTGCAAGTGCAAATTGAATTCATATCATACTTCAAGGTTAGCCAATGGCATTCTATGGATTGAAACTCGAGTATGCCTTGGAAGGTAGCTCAAATTAAATAGCATGGAAAGATAGAATGGAGGCTGTATTAAAAGACAATGGCTTGAAGGAATTCATTGATCAAGAAATCCCAAAGCCAGCTTCAACTAATGCACAAGAGTTGGCTGAGTGGAAGAAGTGTGTGGCGAAGGTGAGACAGATCATCCTTGAGGGAGTTCAAGACCATATTGTCTTGAGTCTCCATGGGAAGGATACTCCATTTTCAATGTGGAAGACATTAAAGGAGCTCTACCAGAACAACGAACAGAGGGAACTGGCACTCAAGGATAAGCTTCGAAGAATCAAGATGGAGAAGGGCGATACTATTTCCACATATCTATAAAGGCTCACCACCTGTAGAGATGAGCTTATCAGTGTGGGAATAACTATTGCCGATGATGGTACGGTGAGCCTCACTCTCCTTGGCCTTCCAAAGAGTTGGAATAGCTACTAGGACTCTGTGAATGGAAGGGAGAAATTGTCGGATTGGGAACAACTGTGGTTGGATCTTATGCAGGAGGAGATAAGGAGGAGCATACGAGATGGTTCTTCATCCAAGAATGATGATGAAGACAATCTTGCCTTAGCAAGTAAGGCAAGGAAAGGGAAGGGGAAGGCTTCCCATTTCAAATTGAAAAATTCTTCTCATGGAGGGAAGAAGGGTGACATGTCTAAAGTAAGATTCTTTAATTGTCACAATATGGCACATTATGCGACTAATTTCCCATCGAAGAAGTCTAAGAAGGGATCCTCAGAAGGATCAGAAGGTGAGGCATTAGCCCCTTAGTTTTAAATGGACTTTACCCTCATCGCATGCATGGTGTCATGGATGATGGGTTGTGTCTGTTATCTTGACAATGGAGCCTGATTCCACATGATCGATGATAGAAATTTATTTAGTGCCTCGGAGGAGAAAGACCTCAATATTCACATAGAGATGGGTGACGATGAAAGGTATAGTGTTTCAGTAGTGGGCATGGTTGCTTTTCAGAGGGAGCATGGAGCTCCTCTCACCTTGACAGATGTGATGTATGTGCCTGGACTGAAGAAGAACTTGGTATCGGTCACGATGTTGGAGGACAAAGGCTACGATGTTGTCTTCAGTAAAGGAAAGGCATTCCTAAGACACATAGCCACGGGTCAGACCAAGAGGTTAAGGATTCAGGTGAAGAATCTCTATAAACTAGAGGTAGATGATTGTGCATCATTGAGTACGAAAGCAGAATTGGTGCAAAGCCAAGACATTGGCAAGTTTTGGCACAAGCGGTTGGGCCATTTGCATCATGGGGATTTGAAGCTAATGCGGTATATATCTACAAGACTTCCCAAAGGTAAACTTGAGAAAGTTGACACATGCAAAGGTTGTACCTTAAGAAAGTACACCAAGTCTTCCTTTCATGATCAAGACAGTCGAGCAGAGGCTATCTTAGTGTGATTTCATACTGATTTGTGTGGACCATTGCCGACGTCATCCACAGCAAAGCAAAGGTATTATGTGATTTTCATTGATGACTATTCTCGTAAATGCTGGATTTATTTCATGCAAAAGAAGGACCAAACCTTCACAAAGTTTTGTGAGTACAAATCTTTGGTCAAGAAAGAGTCAGGGAAGAAGATCAAGGCCTTGAGAAGCGACAATGGTGGAGAATATGTCTCTCAAGAGTTTAAGGACTTCTGTGTAGTGGAAGGAATTAAACGAGAGTTGACGACACCTCATAACCCACAACAGAATGGGGTGGCCGAGAGGAGGAACAGAATTATTGTAGGGGTAGCACGAGCAATGTTGCATGACCAAGGCCTACCACTTCACTTGTGGGCTAAGGCATGCAACACAACAGTCTATTTGCAGAATAGAAGTCTGCATCGCATACTTTGGATGAAGACACCAGAGGAAGATTTCTTCAGTAAGAGACCAGATGTGGGTCACTTTAGGATCTTTGGCTCATCGGTATATTTCCGTGTTACAAAGGATCCACAGAAGAAGCTTGAGCTGACAGCAGAGTTGGGGATATTTGTGGGGTACACTGATACACCTCACAACTATCAGGTGTACTTGCCTACCAGTCGGAGGATAGTGGTTCGCAGAGATCTCAAGTTTAATGAGAAGAAGGCCATGTGAGTTTCCCTTTGAGAGGGAGCTCCAACTACAGGCTGTGGAGGAACTATTGGTTCCTAAGGAGGAGGAACCTCAGATTGATGCGGAGCAGCCACATGCATAGGTTCCAAGAGTGGAGACATCCACTCAAGCAGAGTCTTCCAGAGATGGATGGAAGTGCAAAAAATAAGCTAACAAATTATTGGAGGATGCGAGAGAGGATGTGGGAGCACCATCTTCTCAACGCAGATAGAGGAGGTCACTTGAGAGGTACACTGGATACATGCCCCTTGCTGGGGAATGTGTTGAGACTGAGCCATCTTCCTTTGAGGAAGTAGTGTAGCAACCAATTTGGGTTGATTTTATGGTGGAGGAGTATGACTCCATAGTTTGTAACAATGTTTGGGATGTAGTTCTGAGACTGAAGAACAAGTCAGTTGTGAGTTCCCATTGGCTTTACAATGTAAAGCAAGTTGCTGATGGTAGTGTGGAGAAGCATAAGGAAAGATGTTTTACCCGTGGCTTTTCATAGGTCAAGGGGATTGACTATGATGAGAATTTTTCTCCTGTAGCAAGGTACTCATCTATCAGAGATATGTTGGCACTATCAGCACAAATGGGTTGGAAGATCCATCAGATGGATGTGAAGACTGCATTCCTCAATGGCTAGATTGAGGAAGAGGCGTACATAGAGCAGCCAGAAAGTTTTGAGACCTTCAATTGTGATTCACATGTGTGCTGAATCAAGATAGCATTGTATGGATTGAAGCAAGCACCTCATGCTTGGTACACCAGGATAGACAAATACTTCACCAGGTTGGGCTTCACAAAGAGTGAAGTGGATGCAAACCTGTACCACATCGTGGTGAAAGGTAAGCTATTGATCATCGTACTTTATGTTGATGATCTCATATTTACTAGTGATGATCATTTGATCCTGTCTTGAAAGGAGGACCTTGCAAGATAAACTGAGATGAAAGACATGGGTCTCATGCATTACCTCCTTGGCATGGAAGTGTGGCAGAAGGATGGGGAGTTGTTTGTGTCTCAGGGCAAGTATGCCAACAAGATACTCAAGAGATTCTACATGGAGAACTGCAAGCCCATGTAGACTCTTCTAGTAGGTAACTGGAGGAAGGAGGTTGCTACTTCAAGAGAAGTGGTAGAGGCTATTGTGTATAGGTAGCTTGTGGGTTCACTGTTGTACTTAGTGAATACACGACTAGATTTTTGCTATGCGGAGAAACAACTGAGTCAAGCGATGGTTCAGCCTACCAAGATGTTTTGGAAGGCAACAAAGCATGTATTGAGATACCTCAGAGGCACATCTCAGTTTGGATTATGGTACATATGGACAGAGGGAGTGAAGCTACAAGGCTTCATTGATGTATATTGGGTAGGGAGTCCATCAGATCGGAAGAGCACATCAGGAGGGATTTTCAACCTTGGGTAAACGGCAGTTTCTTGGTACAGCAGGAAATAGAGGTCGGTTGCACTCAGCTCGACAAAGGTAGAATACATGATTGCAAGTCAGGAAGCATGTGAGGCCATGTGGATGCGGAAAACCCTAGTTGGTTTGTTTGATCAGAGGATGGATCCAACTGTGATCTATTGTGATAATTAGAGTTGTATCAAACTCTCTGAGAATCTAGTATTTCATGATAGGTCCAAGATCATCGACATCTGGTATCATCATCTCAGAGACTGTGTAGCAAGGAGGATCATGTTGTTGCAGTATATTTCGACAGAGGAGCAAGATGCTGACATTTTGACAAAGGCATTGTCAAAGTGTAAATTTGAGTTCCATAGAGACAAGATTAGGGTGGCAGATAATCCTTTTCTTGTTGAGAGGGAGTGTTGAAATATGGCAACAAGAATATTCCAATTTAATTTGTCCTTGAATTAAAATGTGAATTAAAATCGAATTTAGTCTTAACAGCTACTTGGAAATAATTAATTAATTTATTTTAAAATAATTAGTTGGAGAAATTCAAGTTAGAAGTCTTTCTGAAGTCATGCAAGAGTTATCCCTTAAATTAAGGAGATACGATTGATTTATATTTGAGTTGTAATTAGTTAACTCATTTTACTAAGTTAAATCTAGTTAAATTAGTTCCAAACTGTTTGAGGAACTAATAGTGAGTTAATAGTTAGTTGATGCATTAATGCACTCAACTAGTGCTACTCGAGTTAATTGAATATTTCCTCATCAGAAACTCATGCATGTCTATTCTGAGAAAGACCCAATTGAGATTAACGTTCAAGGACACTGTACTATCAGTTTCATGTGTTTTATCATGGAGAAAACTCATCCATGAAGTCAAGGATTCATCCTTGAGGATTGCGCAGTTTTGAAGGTTTGTTTTCCACTTGGTAATAGGTTAATCATCCACAAGGAATAGTGCAAGGAAAGATGAGCTTTTAGGGTAGAAAGGAAGGCTAGAGAGAAGCCAAGATTTCCTATGAGCATATGTGAGGATTGTACTAAGAGATGGCTAGCTGTGAGAGCTAAGGCTTTGTATAATTCCTATGTATTTCCACCATGTATGATAATACAATAGTGTGGGGTTTTTAGTTGAGGTTTTCCCCAAAGTATTTTCATGTGTATTGTGCCATTGATTCTTCTTCTTCTGGTTATATTGTTCAGCTCAATCTTTAAGCTTCCACAAATTGATAGTAGAAGTAGGTTATAGTATTCTGCTTTGATTTACCTTGCAATATCGGGTTAACCTATCACAGATTTTCTACATTATCAACTTTCTCCATGATAGCCAAGTCATAGGTCCTTATATTAATATTCATAACTAGAGTTTCTTGAGGTACCTCTACATCCCTGTATCATCCATCTACTAAATCATGTCCCTAGTTCAATTTCCCTCAAATTTTGTCAGATGAAATTCATTCCCAAATGATAGATTTTGAGGAGACAAAATCCTCCTAGTACCAAACATACCATGTCCATTTTTTTATTCATCAACAATATCATTACCTAGAGCATCTTAAACCCAGGATGGTTGATGAGCACAAAGCCATGTTACCAACCTATGAATGGATACCCATGGTCTATAAAATAGAAGGTAATCAATGTCTGTTTGAGTACATTTCTTTGTTAATGCTAGTCATGCATACCCTTTTTCTTAGCCAACCACTACCTAGAGTACATCCTTTCCTCAGGAAAACATTTCAGCTTACCCTTGACACTTGTGTTGGTTACTAGTACCTTTTCAAAGAGTACAAAACCATTAGAATATATGGTTTCAAAGAACAACTATATTAACTTCTTGCATTCCTCACACATCCCATATTTTCATTGGAATACATCCAACAGATATTGGTGATTGATTGGGTGCAGTTCATCTTGAGGAAAGCAACAATCAAATTCAATGTCCCACACAATGAGGGAATTTTTTATGTAAACTCAAGAAATGCTTTGGAAACCATGGAAAAGTTTTCAAGAAGTTTCAACTTCTCAAAATTCAAGGCCTGAAGATATGATCTACATAACATTATCTATGGGTAGAGAAAGGATAAAGGTTTAAAAAGTCATAAGCATGATCCAAATCCTATTATCCAAAAGTGCTTAAATAAGGATACTTGGGAGGAAGTCAAGGCCATATTAAATATGGATGAGGGAGAATAAGAGCCAAGCATGATGAAATCCAGAATAGATAAAACAAATGGGGAAGAAAAGGATGATGAATATGATGAAGATATAGAGTCCCAAGCTCTAGTTTTATATAATATACAACAATCAACACCCTCTAAATAGTTTTCCATTATGGATACTCGACCTTATTCCATATTAGAGTCAGGAGCCACAAAATCAAGACAAGTGTCCAAACATGGAAACATGTCAATAGTATATAAATATGTATAAATTTCCAAATTAGCTTGTAAAGGAAAGGAAAAGGGACACAAGAATAGCTGAAAACCAACCTCTTCCTCCCACACATCTCAAGTGAACCTTGGGTTATGAGAAGTGAATTTCTCAAATGAAGGTGCTGCAATGCAAGGTAGAGAATGCAATGTCTATGTAAGAATACAAAGTACACCAAATGTCTCTATATGTAGATAACGTCCCATTTACTGATATCATGGACCTCAAGTTGTAAGTGACACATATGATGCATTGACCAAGGCATCAAACTAATGCTACATCAAAGAAGCTACAATATATGTATACTAATAAAAACACTCAATTGAAATATTGGAAGACAATCAAGAGGGCCAACAGGATAAAGGACACTTGGAAGATAAAATTGTACATTTGGCCACACATCCTAGAGGATTCTAGAAATATTAGTAGCTATTGGAGGAAAAGGAAATTTCCTCTATGAGGAGTTAACTCAAGATCCCAAATGTGTATCCTTTGTGGATAGTAGAACTGGTTGCAGTGGGAAAGAAAGGTGGGGAAGATAAAACTACACAATGCGCTTACAAAGAACACATAATTCTAGGATCATATCACGCTGCTAGAGGCACAACCACAAGGGATGAAGGAAAAGACATATTGTTTGTTTGGGGTAGCAACGGATGTGATCTAGGCACGAAAATGTGGAGAGGCTAAAGCACATGAGATCTCCAATACCTAGAAATGGTTTGGGAATATTCTAAATAGTTTGGGAGATATTAAAATAATTAATATTTTTAATGGAGTCCCTTACTCTAAACTTAGGGAAAATAAAATATTAATGTGAATTAATGTAAAACTGTGTTAGAAGGGTCCAAAATTCATGGATCAAGCCAGAGTTAATCTTATCCGTTGATTAGGGACTTAATCTTGGCCCTTGAATTGTCAATGCAAAAAGTATAAGAGGAGGCTTGAGGGTCACTTGGAGAACACACCGAGTTGATCAAGATTTTGATTTTTTGAAGCAGAGAGGCACAAATAGCACCAGGAGGATCAATGTAGAAGTCGTGAGAGAGGGATGTAGAGCCAGCCAGAGGCTCACACAGAGCCAACCAAGGCCCATGCAGAGCTAGCCAGGGCCCACACAGATCCAGCCAGGGCCCACACAGAGCCAGCCAGGAGCTGTGCTGTGACTCAGAGAGCCAGTGTGTGTGGCGCATAGGCTCTAAGGGACGACGCAGTGCCTCCAGAGGCTGATGCAGGGTGAGCTAGGGTGACACTGGGTAGATGTTGGGCCAGAAAGGGCTGATGCAGTCCCTAGAGGTTGACACTAGGGTTTTTGTGGGGTAGATTGGAGCTAGGAGCTGTCAGAGTGTTTATCCAGGGTTTCAGCCAGAATATCTGTTTCCAAGTAGAGAGGTACTACTACCAAGATTATTCTATGTTGGGTGAGCCAGTTTTGGCACCTATATTGTATTTATAAACTGCATAATAATAAAAACCTCAGATAACTGCACCGGTTTTCCTACATTGGGTTTTTCTGGACACATTGGTCCAAAAAAACAATGGTGTCACTTGTGTGCTTGTTTTGTTTCCTTCAGTTGATGATCTGTAATGTGTTGAGAATGTACTTGTATTTATTTTCAACATTTACATGGTAAATAACTTGTTAATTAATCAGAACAAGTAGGCAGAAATAAATCAAAAAAGTACATGAAGGGTTTCTAACAGTTAGACTTAGAAATTCCAACATGGTACCACAGTGTGGTTGCAGATCACAGGAGAACTGATGATGTCAGCCGAGAAGAGCAACAACAATAGAAAATAGTTGTTCCGAGTGACAAAATTTGTTCCTACCAGAGAAGCAGCAAGGAAGGGGTGACAAAGTTCCTGCATCATCAAGGTTGAGCTAGGAAGAGGATCAGCGTAGTGGCAGAGGGGAGCAGAATCAACCTATGTAGTGCCCGGTCATCTTTCTTAGTCAGGAAGGATTAACGCATATGGCTAGGAGGTGTAGATTTTGCTTATGTCGATATTGCGTAGAGCTTAGAAGCTATAACCTTCAGTTTGCTGAGGCTTAGGAGGCTATGGGTAAGTTGCAGAGTGAAGCTAGTGGGGTAATGTAGTCAGAATAGTACCTAACAGGGCAAGACCAAGGAGGAGGGAGTTGCTACCGAGGATTTCTAGCTAAGAAATCTGGATCAGTGGTGCAGTTGCACTAAGGATTGGAGTGGGGGCATCTCGACATTGGCAAAGGGATTTCTAGGAGGGAAATCAAGGCTCAGAGGGAGTCACACCGAGAACTTCCATAAAGGAAGTAGAGGAGCACTGAAATGGAAGTGAATGGGGTAAGAGACTAGGATAGACTGGACAGAGCCTCAAACTTTGTAGTCCGTGTTAGTGTCAGCATTTTCACACTACCATCAGTGATCAAAATCTACTCTTTTGCATTTTCATGTTAGGAGTCCCATACTAATGAGTTTGCATTCCATTAGGTCATGGATCCACCGATGGTGGTAATCACTTCAGTTTTTCCCTCATGATCTGTACTTGCTTATCCTCTTCCATATAGTTCAGTCATGGTTTGTATTTACTCTGCAGTTCATTTCTAAATCTTAGGGTTTGGTCTCATTAGGTTTTAGGGTCTCACCATGGTCAAAATTTTATGATTATGTGCCAATAATGATCAGAAAAGACATGAGGATGCCAATAATGATCAGCAAGGACATGAGGAGGCCAATAATGATTGGTAAAGACATAATTTATCATTTTGAAAGCCTAATGTAGTTCTCACCTCAAAACTTGTTTTCAGGTGAAAACAGAGTATTTTGTTTTTATCTTCATTTACGATGTAATTTTATCTTTTAATATGTAATATTGGTTCCTAGATTCTCCTAAACATCTTGTGATGTTTCCAAGCACCTAATACTGCAAAAAATCAGGTTATCATGAGCACAAATCCATCTGCAAAAGTAAAAGAGAACAAGCACTAAACCCTAATTTCCACTCCCACTGAGCTAGGGTTGGCTACGGGATCAGAGATATCTGATTATAGGAGGCGTAAGGGATATCAAAAGGTATGAGGCCATTTCATATCATCAAACATCAGGTCTCCATCATTTTTCAAGAAGTCATTCCAAGGAACAAGTCATTCACCACACATAAGGGAAAAATTTTCTTCAAACTGTGTTTCTGAGCAAGAAAAGATGAATTTGACAAAAGTGAGAGAGGTTTTCGTCCATCATAGACCCAAGAAGAAAAAAATCCTTCAATTTGTACACAGGTTTCATGGTTTTAGAGAAATGTAAAAAATACAGTTACTACAAGAGAGTTAATGCACTTTTATAGTGACCTTGGGAAAATAATATTTCTCCTAGCCAGGTTGACCAAATGACTTTCTTGATGAGTCAAATGATAGCTAGACACAAATATATTTTCAATGAGCTATAATGAGCTCAATTTTGAGTTTAGGAAGACCTCCAAACATTTAATAAAACAACACTCTACATTTTGGCAACCTCATTCTGCACATTTTGACCAGTCTTGGGAGATTGGACTTTTGACAGGTCAAATGAACTCCAAATTGAAAAAATCAAGATGTTATGGAAGGAATACTTGATAAGATTTCCAATTACCTATCCCATGATAAATTTGGACACCAGGAAGGCCTCCAAAAGTGGTCTGCAAAAAGGCATTGCACTTAGGGAGAAGGGTGTTGCGCTTAGAGCCTAGTGCTGGGCATAGGGAAGGGAGCCTCAAAATCACTCCAAATTGCAAATTATCACCAAATTGCCTCCAATTTTACATTTTACAGGTAATTTGCCTCTCTTCACTCAATGTTTGGCTTGCATGTTTGGTATTTTGGACCTCTCCTCCACTCCTAGTATTAAACCCTAATTTTCCTGTTAATCAGTTTGTCTATTCCATTGCCTAGCATGATAACTAAAACTCTTTACCAATTATTCCCTTCACCTTCATCTACATCTCATTCCAAAAAATCCTCCCCTCACTCTCATAGCTTATGCTCTGCCCATAACCATATAAAATTCACTCATCCCTACAAACCCTAGAACATACCACTCATCCCCATATCATTGTCCCATTTACATTTTCAAAACTATGCAAACTAAGAGAGTTGATAGTTCAGCGGAAAGGAGAAGGCAACAAGGAAAGCCTCATAAGGGAGGCAAAATCACAAGAGAGGGAAACTGTCACAGATGTCATTATTCAGGAGAAAGAAGCCCAAATACAAGTTTTTATGGACAATTTAGAGAGAGATAAGTTTGTCATCACTTACTTGGAGCAAAAAAACAAACAACTAAGTCATAAACATGTCCTCATGGAACTTGAGCTACTGAAGACAAAGAGGCAAAGTGACAAAGAGGCTCATATCACTTTGACTCCTATCGATCAAGAAATCGAACAAGATAGGAAAACTTGGCTTGAAAGAGTCAAAATACATCTTGAAAGGCTCATTGGCAAGGCCAAAAGGGACAATAAAATGCTCAGACACATGGCATACCATTACATGGCTCATCACAAAATTTGTAACATGAGGATTAGAAAGTTAAACGCTAGGCTAAGGAGAGCTTTGGAAGGAAAAAAGGAGCAAGATAGATTAAATATGTTGGTTGAAGCCTTCCTAGACTATCAAAGTAGTTGATGGTGGTGTCTCATGCCAAATTTGGGCAAATTTTGAAGAAATTTTGTCATTTTGAAATTTTGGAAATTCAAAACACAAAAATCTACCCAGAAGCACAGCGCCACCAGCGCTGCACTTTTTCTAAGGGCACCCAATGGGAAAATGGCTTGCATTTTTGGATTCAAGGCATCAAGGACATGCACCTTATCATTTTTCAGAATTTTTGGAGCCTCCACAAAAAATTAACTTTCTACCTCTTTTTGGACACACAGAAGCAGTCTTAGGAGATTCAAGTTGTGAGGGGGAAAATGACCTTCAAATTCAAAAAATTTAGGTGTTCCAGAAACTAGACTTGAAGATATTTCCATTGAGCTATTATGGGCTCAATTGGGCTAAGGGGAAGACCTCTAAAATCAGGTGGAAAGTTATGCTATGCTTAGGACCAGTGGCAGTGCGCTTAGGGCCATTTTGCTCAGGGAACTAAAATTCGCCTGTTTTGACTATGAATTAGATTTCTCTCTCCTCGTGGATTAGAACTAGAATTTGTTTGACTGCCTATATTCTAGTTCTTTGTTGTGAAATGGTTGAAACAACCCCTCTTCTCATGGATTCGACCCCTGAATGTCAGGATGAGTAGTGTAGATGTCTATATTATGTGTTTTTTTGGTCATTTTGTGGGTTTGGACTCACTTGGATGCTCTGAGCTTAATTGCACACCATTGTAAGCAGTTTGGCAAGGAAATTAATAGGAATTGCAGCTATTTTTATGGGATCCCTATGATATGTTGTTTTAGCATAGTTTCTTAGTTTGTTATTAGTTGTTTACATATTTTATGTATGCCATCATCTATTTCACTACTTCTAATTGAATGATATCAAGATAGATATGTAGAATCCATTGTTTGAAGTGCTCTACCTTGGGAAATCATTCAATATCCTATGTTTTTTGTTGTTTGAGAAGGATCCATGATTTCCACATGCGCTCCTTAGCTCCTCATTGGTCTTACACACATCCCTTCACTTAATTTCAAGTGCTAAAGCCTATACCTACCTTTCCCCATAGAACACCCTGCATTCTGACCTAATTTCCCAGACCTAAACTGCCCAGCTCCATCTGATCCAGCAAACACCAACAAATTCAATCAAAACCTTTCGAGCTACTATACCTAGCCTAAAATCCGTATCTGATCTAATCACCTTGACTGAGATCCTAAAGGAGAGATCCCTCTCCCGACCTTGTAGGGATAGCTACGATGTTAAGTGGTTTGTGGTTACCTTGGAAGCTTGCCTTCTTCAGCCTGAGGCAAATCTAGGTGATAACATAGTGGTGACCATACTGGGGACATAATTTTATGTTCCTTAGTAAAATGTATCAAGTTTAGATCTATTTTTTTATGGTGGACAATGATCAGACACTGGAAGGCTGAAATCATCACCTAGCGACTCTAAATTAGTTTCGAGATCAGATCCAAGGACTCCACTGGAGGATGAACCTGACCAGCAAAAACATGAAAGGACAATATGGAAAGATCAGGTATTCAAGTTGGAATTTCATCCAAGACATTATGTTCTTTTTATAAATTATTTCTTCTCTTTTCTCGAGAATTTCAAGAAGGCTTTACGAATAATATTATATTTGAGAAAAGATCCTAGACTTGCATTTGATTCTTTCCCTTCGAAGAGTGTGAATACAAAATATTCGCATGCCTTTGATCTTGATCAAGACCCTTCTTCTGAATCTTATGATGACTGTCTTCAAACTGATAAGCCTAAAGAGACCAAGACTAATTCTACAGATTTTGAATATACTCCTATACCTTGTAAAATTCTAGATAGATACAAGCCTCTGATTTTACCTCCTATATCCCATGCTTTCCCTAAAAATCATTACCTATATCTACCAAGATTTGATGGTGAATGTGACAACATCACTGATGAGAGACATGTACTGAATTTTGAGTCTTTTCTTGACCTTTATGAAGTTGATGAATAAGATGTCAGTGTTAGGCTTTTTGCTCTTTCTTTGCAAGGCAAAGTCAAGAGTTGGTTCAAAACCCTGCCTGATGCGAGCATCTCAGATTTCCTGCATTTCGTCAAAGTTTTCCTCGACAAATGGGTGGTTTGAAAAAACCCTTTCTTGATTCTAGAAGAATATAACCAGCTGAAAAGATAGCCAGGGGAGATAGTACAACAATTTTCTGCCAGATTTAACCAAGTTTATTGTTCGATGCTTGTTAATATAAGACCTCCTCCTGGATCCACTCTCTTGCACTACCCAGATGCCTTTGATCCAGAAATGGAGTTTCAGCTAAGGGAAAGGAACCTTGCAACACTTGAAGAGATGCAAAACAGTGCAGTAGATGTAGAGGCTAATTTGCTGATCAGAAGGGAAAAGTTGAAGGAAGAAAAGATGAAGAACATAGATCCAGAGGAATTGACATCTTTAGAGGTAAAGCTTGACATTTTGGTAAGTGCAGTGGAAGATATTATGCAAAATATCATCACAAGGAATGAGTATGATGTTCAAGACCATGGCTCACTAATTGGAGAAGAACAAGTGGTTGATCCAAAACATTTTCTTTCTTATCCCAATTGGCATAGATCTGATAATGATTGTTTTATAAATCATCTTGGAGAAGAAAGATCTGTTGATATGACATGTATGCTTGATGATGTGTTTTATACTGATGATTTGCCTCAATTTGATCAGTATGATGATGATTATGTTCTCCAAATAGAAGCTAGTCTTGCAGACAAAGCAACAGTTGGTTTGTGGAAGGAGGAAGTTCACTTTCAGCAGTTCGAATACAGAGATCAACTGTTGCATATCAATTATGAAAGTGAGGAGGAAAGTGCATAAAATTTTGAAGTAAGTGAAGGATCTTTACCTTTTTGTCTTACTTCGTTTTAGATCATCAGAGACAACTTTTGTGCAATTAGAAATCAACCGTCGATAAGTTTTGATCTGGACCATCTAGAGGGAAATGGAATCCTTGTTCAAGACTTCTCATATCTAGATTTGCAACCCCCAAATGCCATTGAATGTCAGGTTGCAGATGAAGACTTGGAAGCTAAAACATATGATCAAATGATGTAAGATGATTCCGTACCATTATGTTGTGAATCATTTTAGTTTTTGAAGGGAATTTTGCATAACATATCTTTAAATGAGCAGCCTATAGAAAATCATGCAATCTCATTGGAACCAATAGAAAATGGGTTGCAATAGTCTTTTCAAGTTTTTCCCAATCCAATAGCTAATGTGTTGGATGATATCTGCAGTCAAAATCCTTCTCCAATAGCTAACTGTGAGCTTAAAAAAAGTATTTACAAACTGGATCCAGCAGCTGGTTTCTTTGTCATTTTTAGCAGGAGTCTCGTCTCAAAGCTCAGATGAAATTTGCATTCATGGTATGAGGAGAAGCAAAGTAATCCATTGGATGGGCTAGGTCCCAGTGCACATAAATTTCAAGATCCTTATGTAGTATTTTGGAGTCAGATGGAGAATCCATATTATTCAATCTGGGAAAATTTGGATCTGTTTACAATTTTTCATGGGAGTTGCCTTTTAGTAGTTCTCTCTTGTTGTTCATAAGCAAGCACTTGCGGAGAATTGAAATAGTAGCCATAATACTTACTTGGTTTCATTGGTTGTTTCATTTCACTTTATCATGTGATGAATGGAACAATTAAAGTAGGTTTTATTGAATAAGCTCCATTTTGAGCATCTTTTTCAGTTTGTCAGTTGTGTTTTAGTATCGATTTAGTTTTTAGTTGAGTAAAAGTTAGTTTATGTCGTGAAGTCGTCAGTTTGCAGCCATGCATTTCAGTTTGAGTTTTTGACTCCATTCCCAATGGATAAGGCTACTAGGTCTACGGTGTTCTTGGCACCTCCAAGGAGCTACCATCCCCATTGGAGCCAATGTTAGCGTTAGCATTTTCACACTGCCATCAGTGATCAAAATCTACTCTTTTGCATTTTCATGTTAGGAGTCCCATATTGATGAGTTTGCATTCCATTAGGTCATGGATCCACTGATGGTGGTAATCACTTCAGTTTTTCCCTCATGATCTGTACTTGCTTATCCTCTTCCATATAGTTCAGTCATGGTTCATATTTACTCTGCAGTTCATTTCTAAATCTTAGGGTTTGGTCTCATTAGGTTTTAGGGTCCCACCATGGTCAAAATTGGATGATTATGTGCCAATAATGATCAGAAAAGACATGAGGATGCCAATAATGATCAAAAAATACATGAGGAGGCCAATAATGATTGGTAAAGCCATAATTTATCATTTTGAAAGCCTAATGTAGTTAAAACAGAGTATTTTTTTCTTATCTTCATTTATGATGTAATTTTATTTTTTCATATGTAATATTGGTTCCCAGCTACTCATAAACATCTTGTGATGTTTCCAAGCACCTGCTATTGCAAAAAATCAGGTTATCATGAACAAAAATCCATCTGCAAAAGCAAAAGAGAACAAGCACTAAACCCTAATTTCCACTCCCACTGAGCTAGGGTTGGCTACGGGATCAGAGATATCTGATTATAGGAGGCATAAGGGATATCAGAAGGTATGATTCCATTTCATATCATCAAACATCTAGTCTCCATCATTTGTCAAGAAGTCATTCCAAGGAACAAGCCATTCACCACACATAAGGGACGATTTTTCTTCAAACTGTGTTTCTGAGCAAGAAAAGATGAATTTGACAAAAGTGAGAGAGGTTTTGTCCATCATATAGCCAAGAAGAAAAACCTCCTTCAATTTGTACACAGGTGTCATGGTTTTAGATAAATGTCAACAATATATTTGCTACAAGAGAGTTAATGCACTTCTAGAGTGACCTTGGGAAAATCAAGATTTTACCTAGCTAGGTTGACCAAATGACTTGCTTGATGAGTCGAATGATAACTAAACAGAAAGAGATTTTCAATGAGCTATCATGAGCTCAATTTGGAGTTCAGGAAGACCTCCCAAAATTGACTAGAACAACACTCTGCATTTTGCGAGCCTCATTCTGCACATTTTGACCAGGCTTGGGAGATTGGACTTTTGACAGATCCAGATAACTCTAAATTGAAAAATTCAAGATGTTCAGGAATGTAGACTCGAAAATATTTCCAATGAGCTATCCCATGATAAATTTGGACACTGGAAAGGCCTCCAAAAGTGGTCTAAAAAAGACGTTGCACTTAGGTAGAAGGGCATTGCGCTTAGAGCCTAGTGCTGCGCGTGGGGTAGGGAGCCTCAAAATCACTCCAAATTGCAAATTCTCACCAAATTTTGACCAATTTCACCTTTTACAAGTAATTTCCCTATTTGAACTCAATGTTTGGCTTGCATGTTTTATATTTTGGACCTCTCCTCCACTCCTAGTATTAAACCCTAATCAGTTTGTCTATTCCATTGCCTAGCATGATAACTCAAACTCTTTACCAATTATTCCCTTCACCTTCATCTACATCTCATTCCCAAAAATTCTCCCCTCACTCTCATAGCTTATGCTTTGCCCATAACCATATAAAATTCACTCATACCTACAAACCCTAGAACATACCACTCATCCCCATTACATTGTCAAAACTGTGCAAACTAAGATAGTTGATTAAATCATGGATAGAGGTGATTCTAACTATGATGAGAAGACAACAAGTGACAGTTCAACAGAAAGGAGAAGGCAACAAAGAAAGCCTCATAAGGGAGGCAAAATCACAAGAGAGGGAAACTGTCAAAGATGCCATTATTCAGGAGAAAGAAGCCCAAATACAAGTTTTGATGGACAACTTAGAGAGAGATAAGTTTGTCATCACTTACCTAGAGCAAGAAAACAAACAACTAAGTCATAAACAGGCCTTCATGGAACTTGAGCTACTGAAGACAAAGAGGCAAAGTGACAAAGAGGCTCATGTCACTTTGACTCCTATAGAGCAAGAAATCAAACAAGATAGGGAAACTTGGCTTGAAAGAGTCAACCTACATCCTGAAAGGCTCATTGGCAAGGCCATCATGGATAAGAAAATGCTCAGACACATGGCATACCATTACATGGCTCGTAACAAAATTTGTAACGTGAGGATTAGAAAGTTAAAGGCTAGGCTAAGGAGAGCTTTGGAAGGCAAAAAGGATCAAGATAGATTAAGGATGTTGGCTGAAGCCTTCCTAGCCTATCAAAGTCGTTGATGGTGGTGTCTTATGCCAAATTTGGGCAGCTTTTGAAGAAATTCAAAATACAGAAAATCTACCCAGAAGCGCAGCACCACTGGCGGTGCGCTTTTTCACTTTTTCTAGGGGAACCCAATGGAACAATGGCTTGAATTTTTGGATTCAAGGAATAAAGGACATGCACTCTAGAAATTTTCGGAATTTTTGGAGGAGAAATGGTCCACAAAAAGGTCCAAAACCTCCCTAAAAATTACCTTTCTACCTCTTTTTGGACACATAGAAGCAGTCTTAGGAGAGTCAAGTTTTGAGGGGGGAAATGACCTCCAAATTCAAAAATTATAGGTGTTCCAGAAACTAGACTTGAAGACCTTTCCAATGAGCTATAATGGGATCAATTTAGCCAAGGGGAAGCCCTCCAAAATGAGGTGGAAAGCAGTGTTGCACTTAGGACCAGCGGCACTGCGCTTAGGGCCATTTTGCTCAAGGAACTAAAATTCGCCTGTTTTGACCATGACTTTTACTTCTTTCTCCTAATGGATGATTTAACTGATGTAATTGATGACATGGAATGTAAATGTAATGGGAAAACAGTGTTAGAGGGTAGATTCATTAGTTAGAGGTGGTTTTGAGGCAAATGAATCAGTTTCCCCTCTTTTAGAGGCAAGTTGTTTGACTGCCTATGTTCTAGTTCTTTGTTGGGAAATGATTGAAACAACTCCTCTTCTCATGGATTTGACCCCTGAAAGTCAGGACGAGTAGTTTAGATGTCTATATTATGTGTTTTCTTGTTCATCTCGTGGGGTTGGACTCACTTGGATGCTCTGACCTTGATTATACACCATTGTAAGCAGTTTGGCAAGGAAATTAATAGGAATTGCAGCTATTTTTATGGGATCCCTATGTTATGGTGTTTTATCATAGTTTCTTCTTTTGTTATCAGTTGTTTACATATTTTATGTATGTCATCATCTATTTCATTGCTTCTAATTGAATTATATCAAGATATATAGGTAGAATCCATTGTTTGCAGTGCTCTACCTTGGGAAATCATTCAATATCCTATGTTTTCTGTTGTTCGAGAAGGATCCATGATTGCCACATGCCATCCTCAGCTTCTCACCAGTTTTAGACACCTCACTTCACTTAATTTCACCATAGAACACCCTGCATTCTAACCTAATTTCCCAAACCTAAACTTCCCAGCTCCATTTGATCCAGCAAACACCAACAAATTCAATCAAAACCTTTCAAGCTACTATACCTAGCCTAAAATCCCTATCTTATCCAGTAACCTTGACTGAGATCCTAAAGGAGAGAGCCCTCTCTCAACCTTGTAGGGCTAGCTACGAGGTTAAGTGGTTTTTGGTTACCCTAGAAGCTTGCCTTCTTCAGCCTGAGGCAAATCTAGGTGATAAGAGTCTGGAAGGTCAAAATCTTATCCATTCTAGATAGGAACCATCTCAAGCAATTCGCCTTGAGGAAAATAGTGGTCCCAATTGACCCGACTGATAACGATAAGTACGAGGATGTAATGGTGAGGGCCAAGAGCATCATCCTTGATGGGGTCAAGGACCATGTAGTACCACACATTTTCGAGAAGAATATGACAAATGAGATGTGGGAGGCCCTAAATAAGTTGTATCAGCATACTTCCATGTAGAGGAAGATGCTACTAGAAAATTAGTTGTAATCATACCAAATGCAAAAGGGAGAACAGATCGACACCTTCCTCGGCCAATTGAAGGAGATCCGGGATCAGCTCACTTCCATAGGGGCCACCCTGGATCAAGAATTGATGGTGAGAACAACCCTAAACGCAGTCTCAGAAGACTGTGAGGTGTTTGTCCAGATCATACTAGGCAAGACAACTCTTCCATATTGGGAGGAAATGTGGGCGACTCTTGGCCAAGAAGAGATCAAAAGGCTAAGAAAGGCGGGAAGTAGTGGCAAGGGGATCAGAGTCAAGAAGGAGGAAGAGGAGAATGATGACATAACATCTGAGGGAAAGCAATAGAAATGGAAGAAGAAGGACCTCTCCAAGGTCAAATGATTCAACTGTGGGGAACTGGGTCACTATGCGAGCTAGTGTCTAAGGAAGAAGAGAAAAGGAGAGGCCTCCAAGACCAAGGCTGCGCTAGTAAGGGCGGAGAAGGAATTGGAGACAGATGATGACTGTGCCATGAGTGCTCACATACCACTTGAGCAGAAGTGGGGAGACATTGATTTGTAGTCAGATGGACTACAGGCGATGAGGGGTTGGATCCTTGAGGTGCCCAACTTATTGGATTATACCTTGCCACGAGAGCCCCGAAGAGGAGTAGCAGGACTGGCGGATGTTGGTATAGATGGATGTAGATGAAGCGAAATAAAGGGCTACAATGCAGGAGTCCTAGGACAATGTGAGGCAGTAGTGCAAGATGCATGGAGTTGTTGTAGCAGTGTAGAGGTTAGAGAGGGATCACTTGTCAGCGACATAGAGAGTTTCAACATCTAGGGTGTCTCTAGCCTGACAAAGATGTCAGGGTTGGGAGATCAATTACTTACTTCTCAGTAATTGAGTTGCACTACAACAATTAGCAGTGGCAGTGCTATAGGTAGCACGATGCAACATGATGAGAGGGGTTGCAGTGCAGATGCAACAGTGGAAGTGGCAGGGCCATGGGAAATAGCACAGATGCATAGGGAATTGTTGTACATATGAAACAGTCACAGTGGTAGGGCCATGGGTAGAAGTACATGGTGCAATAGTGCATAGGATGTTGGGTGGAAGGCCTAGCATCAACACAAGGACTGATGCCAGATGACGCTCAGTGAGGAGTATTACTAGAGCACAGTCCTCGCTAAGAGGGAGTGTTGATTTGGGGTAGCATCAAATGCGCTCTAGCCATGAACATTTGTGGGAAGGCTAAAGCACATGATATGTCCAATACCTGGAAATGGTTTGGGAAGATTCTAAACAGTTTGGGAGATATTAAAATAATTAATTTTTTTAATGGAGTCCCTAAGTCTAAACTGAAAGAGAATAAAAGATTAATGCGAATTAATAGAAAACTATGTTAGAAGGGTCCAAAAGTCATGGATTAAGCTAGAGTTAATCTTAGCCATTGATTAGGGACTTAATCTCGGCTATTGAATTGTCAACAAGAAAAGTATAAGAGGAGGCTTGACGATCACTTGGAGAACACACCAAGTTGATCAAGATTTTGATTTCCTGGGGCAGGATTTGCTGAGGAAGTTGAAAGAGTGATCAAATTTGCAGCTCAGGGGCCATTAATTTATTTTATTTATTTTTACCTAATTTAACTTGGTTCCATAAATAATATAATAAATAATATTATTATTATTAAATTAATAAATGAAAATTTGACCTTGGTCCTAAAGTCAAAAATTAGTCGTTAATCTTTTTTAGCTGTTGGAGTCTCTGCTAACACTATTAAACATGCTAGAATGGATCTGTTTCTTCAACTTTTCCTGACGATGAACCACACTAGTTGGTTCGAAACACGTCGACAAAGGTCTTTCTATATGTGATTTACGCCGAAATTCTTCTTATAACTATGATGGATCACAGAAGCCTCAATTCTACTACAGAAGTAGAAAGGTAGAGATAACATGAGGAGGATCAGTGCAGAAGATGGGAGAGAGGGACACAGAGCTAGCCAGAGGCTGACGCAGAGTCAGCCGGGGCCCATGCAAAGGCAAACAAGAGTTGCACAGTGCCTCAGAGAGCCAGCGTGGGTGATGTAGAGGCTCTAAGGGCTGACATAGTGCCTCCAGAGGCTAATGCAAGGCGAGCTAGGGTGACACTGGGTAGACGTTAGGCCAAAAAGGGCTGATGCAGTCCCTAGAGGTTGACACTAGGGTTTTTGTGGGGCAAATTGGAGCTGGGAGCTAACGGAGTGTTTATTTAGGGTTTCAACTAGAGTATTTGCTTCCGAGTAGAGAGGAACTGCCGAGATTATTCTCTATTGGGTGAGCCGGTTTTGGCACCCATATTGTATTCAGAAACTGCATAATAATAAAACCCTTAGATAGTTGCACCAGTTTTCCCGCATTGGGTTTTTCCGGGGATATTGGTCCAAAAAAACAATGGTGTCACTTATGTGCTTCTTTTGTTTCCTTTAATTGATGATCTATAATGTGTTGAGCATGTACTTGTATTATTTTTTAGTATTTACATGGTAAATAAATTTTTAATTAATCAAAACAAGTAGGAAAAAATAAATCATAAAAGTATATGAAGGGTTTCTAACAGTTAGACTTAGAAATTCCAACACATATGAGAACATGCTACAAAAATAAACAGCTGGAATTATGTTAAGGTATGTGGAACCCTTGACATTCTGTGAAGACATGAAGAAACTATAGGCCTTGCTTATATCCCAAGATGCAAAATTAAAAACAAAAGAGAAGGAGCTGGAAGAAATTAAGATTGAAATGTATCAAGCTCAAGAATATGGTCAAAAGGTTGAGGCATAATCAAATTTATTGAGAAAAAAACACCTCAGTGGATCAACGTTCAAATAACCTCTAAGAACCATCTGGAACAAGATCACCAAGTTGATAGGAAGACAATGGGGAGACTTGGAACTAATCCAAGAAAACATAGAAACTATCAGGTTATCCGATTGGGAAATGAATGCACTCAATAACACCCTTGGGGAAACTCCTTTGAAGGCTAGGTCAATCATATGAATTGAGAAAATAAGAGGTTACATATCCATTATTGAATAGAAATGGCTTGGTGGCTAAGGCTAATCTACTGAAGAGAAAGCAAAAAATTAATAATGTTGATAGAGAAGAAAGGATATAACATGGTAGATGAGACAAAGGAATTCAAGAATAGATGTGAGGTTTGTACAAAATAAATTTCCCTCCATTCTTCGATGGAAATAGCAATGTATATACCAAATAATCTCTCGTGAGCAATTTGAACGCTATTAAAGTGGACCAAAAGGGATTTGGAGAAGATGATCACCCTTTATAAGGAAAGGATATAGTGAACTTATATGTAGATCACTTCAATCTCTTGTTCATTTTTAAGCACATCTTAAAATAATTGGGAAAAGAGGACTATGATCTAGTCACCAATTTGGAAGGACACATTCTGGATGCGTAGGCATGCAGCTTTCCAATGGGTAATGAGCGGAAAACTATGTCAGGCTTGTACAAGATATCCCTTCAAAGGGGATTCCCTCCAATATCCCAAGGGACGTTAATGGAAGTAGGTTCAAGCTCAAACCCCCCATCACAACAACAATCACAACAACGTGTGCGACTTTAGCAGTCAGAACCACCAATAAGAGAAATGACACCATCAACACTTCCCCTGACATCATTGGTAGCATGCCCATAGCAGCGCCCGACCCAGGCAATACCCAACAAGGAGAGACAAGGCCCAACGCACAACTAAGAGTGATAATGAAGAGTTATTAAAGCTAAATATTTAGGGGGCCCACCCAAAACCAACATATCCTTTAAGAAACTTCTAGAATAAGTTATTTATAATACAACTAGAAATTTTGTAACAAATATTGGTGGTTTTTCAAACACCATTAATGGTTTAGGGTGAGGTATAAGTTCTTGAATGCCTATATATAGGCCTCATTTTGTACATTTTGGGGGAGAAATCTTGGGCTATAGGGAAACTTTGTCAATTGTTTTTTTGGAATTGGTTGGAGGTCTTGAAACAATTCTAAGGAAGAACTCTACACTAACTCTTGGGTTGTCTATGCCTTCTTATCATGTATTTTCTCATACCCATCTCATATTTCAAAGTTTTCTACATATGAATACAATTTTATTGGATTTTCATGGCATTTTGAGTTGTGAACCTGATTTGTTATGTGAATTTTATAGAATTGTTTAACTGAAATAAATTATGGCATATGTTTTGAAAAATTTATCAAGGTTGTTTGGATAGTATCTTGACTTCTTTAATACTTTTTACAATGCTTTTACAAGAAATGGTAAATTTAAAAATTATGTGTTCTAGTGGCTGAATTCTTAATTGCTTACCTACCCAATAGGTCTTAATTGATTTAAAGAACTTCTTAATTGATCCTTCAAACCTATTAGGATATATTCTTAGTTTTTCATCCATCTTCCATATTTTAAACTCTTCATGCAAACCCAAGGGTTATGAATGCTCCAACTTAGCACCAATGGAAATGCAACAAAAAAAATACATTTAATGTCTAATAGTTTTTCCCTTAACCTATATTTCCAAACATATTTCAAATTTGACACAAATATGAGCTAAATTTGAAGATTACTCATGCATAATTTTGGCAATTTCTTTGAAGAACACATGATGAATGCTAAATGCAAATGATGGGTCAATTTTCATGGTATTTGTGATATTAATTATGTTTTTATTTAATTATCTGCGTTTAACACAAATAAATTTATAGTTGCATAGAGATTTAACTTAGGTTGTGATGAATTCCTAATTGAATTTCTTTCTGGTGAAACTTTATTTGAGAAAATAATATTTATGAATTTTTAACTACAACTAGATTATGTGAATTTAACCAAGTTCAAAGAGGGATTACACAATAATTTTATAACATCACATCTATAAGAACAATACAAATATACGGTCTTATTTGTTTTCATTTCGAGTCATCTATACCTTTTGACCAACTCTTAGGCCAAGAATCAATGAGTTAGAAAATTAAAGCTAAGGGTTATGAAAACACATTGAACAATACTAGATAAATAGATGTCCATATATGGTAATTTAAATAAAATATATTAGAAATGTAGCGGCAAATAAGATTACACTTAAATGTTCCCAGGCTCTGCATTACAACACAACGTAGTGTGACTCTAGGTCCCCAACATCTCGTGGCGCCGTTGCTGGGGACAATTTGAATAAGTTCTTGTTACCCACCACCTATGGGTAGTATATATAGGATTTTTTTTTTTCTCCTAGATGGTCCTTAGCCAAAAATGAAAAATCACTTGTAGTTACTAGATACCTCGATGTGCTATTATTTCCACCACTTGAGCCAGCTATGTGGTCCCTCAACCACTTGTTATGATCGTATGTTTGAAGGTGGGCCTCCCGAACATGAAGGTATGACTTTTCATTGTTGTAGCTAACTAATTTTCCTCACTTGTCATGGGCATTTTGGGCATGGATTGGTGGGGGGATTCGGTGGAAAGAGTGGGCTAGGCCTATACTCTTGTCTCCTATGCCTGATTCCATGATTAGCCTTGTATCCTAGTCCCATGAGATCTC
This sequence comes from Pinus taeda, assembly GCA_000404065.3. NCBI lineage: Eukaryota > Viridiplantae > Streptophyta > Pinopsida > Pinales > Pinaceae > Pinus > Pinus taeda. The sequence continues at coordinate 95,447 of APFE031186399.1, forward strand.
CTTTACTAGCCCCTAGCTTTAGGGTTGGCACTACATGGGAAATAACAACTTTGGTTGCGTGATCTTTCTCCTTGACACCACATACATTCCCCCCTTCCACTCATTTTATCCCCATTCATCACTTTTCCCATATGGGTCCACAAGTGTCTACTGGGTCCACATAGGGTTAGCTTCCCGCTCCCCTTCTCCACACATTGGATCAGGCCCGGAATGATGCCCCAGAGGTTGATGGAGCTAAATTGAAAAAAAACCATAATTTGACCACTCTTAATAGGAAATGTACCACAAAATGAAAAATATGGTCAAGACATACAAATTTAGCACATGGGAAAAAACCAAGCATGAGCTCTACCCCTTATCCATGGCCATCACCCTAGTTCCTACGGTACCTAGAAGAGCCCCCTCCATCATTAAGGAGCCTATGAATGGAAAAACCCCTCATGGGCGATGAACTACTCCACACTTGTACCATACACTTGGTAGATGTTCCAGAGTCTAGATGAGGGTTATGTCATCATCCTAGCCCTTATAGATGGTCTACATGTGTTTTTTATCCATTTGGATACCCATGAGGTGTCCTTGTGCCCCTCACATGCACTTGGGGGCACCACAGAGATTTGCTTAGAAAACAAGGGGACAATCCCTTGCCCACTATGTTTGAGGTCCATTCTTACATCATGGCACACTCAGGACTTCATTAGGCCTCTGCAAAGGCCTGGCGGCTCACTTTATTGGCTATTCTACACTCTTGAGATGCTTATTCTTATGTTATTGAGCTATCTTGGTGGGCTTGTCACAAAGGGATGTTATTATTGCACATTATTTTATTATTTGGGGCTCAATTAGTCCAAATTAGGAAAATATAGCTCATTAGAGATTGTATAAATAGATGAGAGGTGATTCATTCTCTAATAATCACTTGGATTGGATTAGTATCTCTTGTGTGATTTTCACACTTTTTGTTGGGATGAATTTTTGGAGCTTTTGTTTATGCACTATGATGTTTAGATTTTTCTATTGTCTTTGGAGCTTCTCTAATGTGAAGTTGATAAATGGATATACTCTCTCTCGTGTAAGTTAGAATTTTAATGTTATTTTTATTATCTTATTGGTTAACTGCATGTATGTTGTTATCTTTATTCTTGTATGGGTTAAATATAATGTGAAATTCTTTTGGGACCTTGAATAAGTGATTAAATGCATGCGTTGACCTTTGAGGAATTAGGCAAATGTTCCTAGAGGCACCTCTTAGGTTAAATACCTTGAAACATTCTCTCCTTTGGAAATTCGAAGTATAAATCTCTATTGATCTAGTTGTTGCCCTTGGAGAGTCTAGCTAAGATCAATTAGGTATCCTTAGCTCATGAAAATTCATGATATACTTTTATCTTGAATCCATTCAGCCAAAGAAATAAGGTATTGATCCTTGTATCCCTTTGGTGGTAAAATTTACCTCTCTTTCCTTCACTTTTCCAATTTCTAGCCCTAATGCTAGAAGGTCGCCTAGGTCATCAAACAAATCTCTTTGTAGCCATCCAAACACCTTGAAAAATGGTCCACTACTACGTTGTAGTTTTATCAAGGGGTCCTCCAAATTTCAAGCAATTCTTGTTACACTGAAATTTGTCACCATGACTATCTGCAGTTAATATGGCTCCATCAATAGTCATATTATCCTCCTTGTCAAGCCTTATACCTCTACTCTCCATGTCAAACTTCAAAAAAGAGAGAAAGTCATTAAAAATCATGTTTATCTCTGGGTACGCAGGTTCTCTCTACCTTGCCTGCGTGTACACATCCCAAGCTCATTTTACCTGTGTACTTGTATGCTCTGTAAGTCAAGGGATGGGTGCGTACTCCTGTAAAGGTCAAAAGGCGCGAGTTTCATCTTAAAAAAGTTATTTGTGGTCACTTCTAGAGCTTTCTAGATGAGTGTTTTATGTGTATTGAGTGCCTCCAGATGGTTCATGCATCCCTATGATAGAGGAACTTATCCCATCAAGAGAGGAGCTACCCCATCCAAAAGAGGGAGTATCCCATTGATGTTGGAACTGAATAACTTCCTCTAAAACACTATAAATACAGGCCTTGGGCCAGAGGAGGGGAGGTTGAAAGCTGAACATTCCAAAGGGTAGATGCTGCTGGAATTAGGACTTCCTTGTAAAGCTTGTGAGGAGAGATTACCATCCTTTCTTGTTTCATTTGGAAGTGGGTGAGCTTGTCAAAGTAGAGGAAAACTCTTGCTGGACCCTGGGAGGAACTTGCACAACACCAAGGCTCAGGTTGTAATGGTTTCTTTTTTGTTTCCTTAATACAAATAAGTCCATTCTTCTCAATGATTTGTTGTTAATGAATTGTTTCATATACTCCTTGGTCTATATGTTGAATATGCTTTGTTTTATGGAATATTCAGGTGTTATGTAATCGTTTGGTTGTTAGTGTATGCAGGTTTCAAAGTGAAGGAGGAGCTCATCTGGATCAACGAGGCTAGACTGCTACAACAGCGTTGGACCTAAGGTAAGATCGAAAAACACTTGGTTTCTCATAGGATGATGTATATTTAGAGAAGGATTGCTC